>JANVCH010027779.1:0-12500 GCA_025505405.1 Epizoanthus rinbou
TATAGAAAAAGTGATAAATGGCTTAGGATTTCAAAATATCAATTGTCCCTAGTCTATTGAATGTAAAAGTTCAAAACAGGTGTTCTTGGCAAAATTAGTCACTGGAATAAAATGTATTAAGAATATTTCAGACCAAACAGGAACAAAGAAATTAACATTTATAGTTTGTACATGTACAGTATCATCCATCTATTTGACTTCAGAATTCTTCAACAGTTTATGAATATCTTGATAATAATTATAATCATCTGAAGTCACATGTCAAGTAAAAAAACAGCCAATTTTCTCAAACCCTTTGAACCGAAGATCAGACAATATTTCTGCCATATCTACCGATATTGCCCAGGAAAGGGCAACTGCTGCATGTTAAAAAAAAACAGAGAAAGAACTACACCTTACCTATTTATTTCATCTGGTTTTGTTGTACTGATGAAGCCAAAACTGAAAGCTCGAGTGGAAATGCTTTGTAAACACAACAGCTGAATCCAAATGAATATTATCTTGCAATACAATATCACCAGACTGCACATTAATCAAATGACAAAACAAATAATATATATTTTATCATATTCACATTTTATCAAATCATAGTCTGGCAATAGTGAATAATAATCAGACTGAACAATAATTAAACCTGTACACATCGTCACTTATGTACTAGACAAACTTCAAGTCTCAGAATACAAACTGCAGGTCTCAAGTTTCATTCTTCCCTTCCATTGTCCTTGCAAACTGTTTACCAAAAGTAGATTCAACTCTCCGAACCAATGTGTTTTCTTCTTGGCAGTCAAAGCAAGAAAAATCCTGTAGCTTCTTCAATAAAATTTATTGCCTACTTTTGTCCGAAAAACAACTATTAATAATTAATAATGAAGATAAATTATTGTCACCAACTACAATTACAAATAAAAACTTATTAATAACTGACTGGGAGGTCTATGGGAGAATATTCTGCCTGAGGTCTTGATTATAATATACAGACTAAGCAAAGTGAGGTCTCTGCGACAGACTGTCTGAGGGAAAAATATTCAGACCTCGGAATCCAGCTTGCCATATTTTCTTATTAAAAACCCAGTCCATCAAAGATAGGGAAAGTATTGGCTAAGATGGCACTGAAATACTATAATGATATTTCTTTCTGTTTTCCTTTTTTTAACGTTTTTTTTCATTCATTTTTATTTAATTTTTTAACACTTTTGTTTTTCACAGACTGTTTGTCACCATCAAACAATGAAGTAAGATGTTATTGGCACTATATTCAGCTGCTACAACAGCTTTATACATGGACATCTGAAACCACACAGAAAATATTTTATCTTGTTGAGTAATTTAAAGAGACAGAACTATGGTTACCGTACAACTATTTGTTACAATTTGAAAATAATTCTGTGTCAAGTTTGCTACAATTTTAAATAATTATATTAAGTTACCACTGAATCACCCCTGGAAGCCATTGAAGATACTGTAGCTGGCAATCTGTAACGAATTTGGGCTGAACTATCAATGTTACATGTTCTTGCATCCACTTTTGTACAAACATTTTAGAACACTCAGGCATTTTTCACATTGAGAAATTACCTCTAAAACTTAAAAAATACAATGCTTCAAATTGTGGTTGTTTGAATCAACAACTGCATAAACTAGATTTCATGGCAGAGTGAGACAAAGCTCCACTATAGTTCTGGTCACAATGACATGATTAGGCTTTTAGTGCTGCACTCTAATTATCCTATGAAGAACAGAAAGTTCTAGAATACCATTTGAATGCAGCTTCGCTTGGCAGAGCAACATTTCCAATAGACTCCGAACTAGGTTGAACTAAACACTATCTACCTTAGTTAACCTTTTAGTGCTGTACTACCGGTATGTCTTGAGAACATCAGAACTATATAATTTGAATGCAACTTTTCTTGGTTAAATGAACAACAGTTTCCAAAGCACATTCACCTACATTTGAAATAAACACTATAAAAAATTATACTGTAATTATCCACTTATAAGTTCACTCATGCTACAAAGCAATACCCCAAGAAAGAAGTGTTGACAGTAGGCAGTTCCTATGTCCTTGCTAGAAATGAGAAACGGAAGGCGGCCATACCAGTGTTCAAAATAAGGTTCTAAAACTTCACTTTAATTTGCCGGCTGTTTTCAAATACCAAGATTTGTACCAGCTTTTTGTAGAAATTCACTGAGAATATGGAACAAAAACAGCTGGTAACGGTCAGGAATTTGCCGGCTGTAGCCTGTAGCTGGCCCCTATTTTAACCCTGCATACTTTGATTGTAACTTCAATCAAACTCTGCAACTCACTGCCTATAGTTCTGAAACAAAGTCAGAACATTAAATGTTTCAAGAATGCATGCTATTACTATAATATTTGAAACCAACATATGGATATATGTATCAATTTATGATCTCTTAATTTTTAAAGTATCACATTGATTCTCTTGCAATTTTTAACTTGTATTTCTATTCACATATCGTAGACTTCTAAAGACTTGTAGATAGCTAGACAGCATAGATAGTGTAGACAGTTTAGCTATTTAACCATTATAATCATGTAATGTTCGTATTGCTGGGAGGACCACAAGTTTATCAGTTTTACTGTCACATGTTTACAAAATTTCATTATTATTATTATTATTATTATTATTATTATGTCAAAGTTGGTTTTATGAACTTGACACAAAGGTCAAACGATGTCCTCATATTCGTAGATAACTATATTTAATAACTTACAGTAATTTTATTTATTAAAGTATGGAAATACGGTTTTCTTAACTTTGCAGAATAAATTGACTTTTTAAGAGTGTACTAAATACAGGTTTATATTATTATTATTAGTGTCAAATGACAAATCTCTGGGGCTGAATGGTTTAATTCTTATCAAAAAAATAAATTATATCCTAAACAAAATGATTTAACACACCTGCTGCTGTTGAGGCTCCTCTGAGGGGGCAGCATCTTCCTCCATGCTGGCATCTGCCATTTCCACATCCTGTGGCTCCTGACTGACCTCACTCGTCTCGACAGTTGGACGAACAACTTCTTGAACTACAGATTTACCCATTTGTGGAACTTGACCAGCTCTATCACCTAACAGTCCTGGCACTGGCTCTGATCCAGGCATGACCTCAGATGCACTCTGTGAGGGGGCTGGAACTGGGTCTGGGGAAGGACCTGGAGCACTCATCGCATCTGGGCATGGTGGCTCTGTTCGACAGGTTCCCATGTGCTGTTCGTTCTTCAACACCAAGAGACAATCTATCACAGATGCTGTGCTATCTGTATGGGGAAACTCATCCTTGATAACCGGTGTAATACTGGCTACAGCTGTGTCAGACACTGGATGGGTCTCAATTAGGACTGGAATCTCTTGCTTTGGTACAACAGTAGGGGCCTCTTGGTTAACTCTCCTCTGCACAGTTGGTGGTTGAGTTTCAGCTGGTTGTTGCACTTCCATCAGCACAGGATGTTCTTGAGGAGTATCTTGTCTAACCTGGGGTAAAGAGGATTCTTTGTTGTGTACAGGTGGGACAGTTGATCTAGGCTTTGACATTTCCACTGGTCGAGAAACTGTCTTGCCATCTTCGGTTTGCATGGGTGTTAGTAATGGCTTGGCACCTGGGGATTGCTTGGGCATCAGAACTGGTTGAGCATGAGGAGATTGTATTGGCACTAAACCTGGTTGGGCACCAGGGGATCGTAATGGTGATAGAATTGATTGAGTACCTGGAGATTGTATTGGCATTAAACCTGGTTGGGCACCAGGGGATCGTAATGGTGATGGAATTGATTGAGTACCTGGAGACTGTATTGGCACTAAACCTGGTTGGGCACCAGGAGATCGTAATGGCGATGAAATTGATTGGCCATGTGGTGATTGTATCAGCACCAAACCTGGTTGGGCACCAGGGGATCGTAATGGTGATGGAATAGTTTTAGCACCTGGGGATTGTAACGGCACTAAACCTGGCTGGGCACCTGGGGATCTCATGGGCATGGAAACAGGTTGAGCTCCAGGAGATGGCAGTAACACAGGAACTGACTGGGCACCAGGAGAACCTATGTGAGTCAGGGCTGCCTGTGCACCAGGGGATCTTGAGGTCACTGAAACTGGCTGATCACCTGGGAACTGCAGAGGCATGGGCAGTGATGGAACTGGCTGACTACCTATCAGTACCCTTGATGCCTGCACAGGAAGGGTGACTGAGGAAGCCGTTTGAGCTGGCACTGGTGAAGAAACTGGAAAACCTGATGGAGTAACTGTTTGTTGGACCTGCTCATGACTGCTATGCCTTGCCCGCAACTCAGCAGCTTGTTTTTCTCTTATTAACTGTTGCTGCTGTTGTCTCTGAAATAAAACAGAGAAAGAACATGACAGGCAATGTAAACAAACTTACATTATTAATGGCCTTAGGAAGGACAATATTATAGCTGGGTACAAGCATTAACAAAGGCTTCTGCACTTCAAATATTCTCAAGAAAATCCAGAAGTCAGGACTTATCATTATCATTTATCAGACTTTTCCCAATAAAAACCTACCTTCTACCTAGCAGTACCTTTTACACTTAAATAGTTAACTAAATTAACCCCATTTAACTTCTGCTAATGCTAGGATTTACAGGCAAGATCTTTAGAGCCTGTGTAAGTGGCCAGAAATCTGTGTAGATCTTATTACAGTAAGGCAGATGATTTGAAGGACTGTATATCTGGGTGGTACTTACTATTATTATTATTATTATTATTATTACCTTTTATGAACCTTGTTGGAAAAGGTAGTCACTTCAGAGTTCAGGTAAATGTATGAGTAAAACTTGGATGTTTTTCCACCCTGAATAATCTGACCCCTTTCAGCCTGATAACTGAAACAGATTCCTGAAGTGTCTGTCTAATAATAGAGAAGATAGTCAAAACACAGTTTGTTGTGCCTTTCTCCATAGTATGCTGCTCTGGCAGCTGAGCGCTGACTGGTCAACCAATTGATCGACTGTTGTGTGATCAGTGACGACCGAAAGTATCCATAAATGTTTTAATGAACTCACAAGTCGTGAATGTGTCGCTGTCCTCACACATACCAAGTACAAAGTGGTTTTACTCAGAATCATGTGACCAGAAATGACTATGACTAATACAACATCAACCACGCACAGTTGACCATAGTCAATCAAGGTTAAACACAGTTGACTTCACACGATTGCAGTCACCATTGATCGATCATGGATCATCAATCAATCAGCCATCCACACATGATCACAGTCGATCACAGTCAGTCGATCGGCCGTCTGCACTCGGTATTAGTCAATCACAGTTCAGGGTTCTCCTTTTGACTTAAGGTTGGAGTCGAATGTTCATAAACAGGAGGCAAACGGTCATCAGTATCTTTTTGAGCGCTGAAGGCATGAGTTTTTGGGGGGTTCGGGGCAGTTACATTAGTCCCCACTCTCCAGTGCAGTCAGAAAAACAAGATGGCAGTTTGTGAACTGAGGAGAATTTATTTTCAAACTGATACGGGATTTTTTTAATCTTTCATTGTATTTCAGTCTCCCTTGGCCCTGGGTAGGGATTTTTGTGTTTTTCGACCAAGTATGTCATCCCGAGGGAGTGGTTTTTGACAAAAATCGTTGAAAAAATGTCAAATCCCCACCCCTTAGGATTATACTGGTATCTCAAGTTTGTCAATCAACACTTACCTGTTCCTCTTGCACTTCACTCTCCTCCGGTAAATCTTCAATAATTTCCACGAAACTTTGCGGAAACATTCCTTCGGTCTTGCCACATCGTCCGTACAGCCACTGCTTGTCAATCCTCTTTAACAACAAGATCTCCGCGCCAGCCTGTAAAACACACAGTTTGTCACATTCTGTTGCTATATTCACAATCCTGGGACTCTTCAATTGGATATTAAGACAAAGGTTTTCTTTGTTAGAACACGTATACAGGCATTTGGATTGAAAATATTTGTTGATAACAATATTTCTGATTTCGTAATTTGTACCATTGGAACATGCCCGCTGCCGCTGATCCGATTGCATAGGCCTCAGAGATGGAGCACCCTAATACTGGAAGAAGAAGATACCCCGCAAGCTTATTCGAAAATCCAGAGTCGCAATCGTGTTGTACACCCCTGATTCCAAAGGAAGAGCAACAACTCATGCTTGAGGGCCAAGAGGTTATTAGTGTGCTCCGCTATTGCTTCAGGTTGTCACACTCTTTAAAGAAAGTCTTTATTACTATATATCATCAACAACAATAACAACAACACTTTACTTTTCAAGGGGGCGTAATTACAAGTTTAAAAAACCGTACTCTCCTTTACTGCCTTAGTCTAAAATTACAATGAATAATATTAAAATATGTCTAAACTATACTCCTAAGGATTAAAAATGTGAGACATGTAGTTGTTGACTGGTGTTCTGTGGAAGTTGAGTTTTGTTTACCCGAGGGAACTAATGTTTCACGAGACTACAGGCCGAGGTAAACATTCTTCCCGAGGGTAAACAAAAACTCGTCTTCCACAGGGAAACCAGTCAACATTGGTAATCGAAAATAACGCTAATTTGGAGTAAAAAAGTATCCAGCTATGGAATATGAGTATTTGTCTACGGACACAAATAATATCGATTAGCTTGTTTAACCAATCACAACGAACGATATAACAATATTATAGGAGGAGTGAGGAAGACCACGTGACTTGTACCCCAATCTACTGTTTCACAACTGTGCAAGTTACTCAATTAAAACCCTGTTTCTTCGGCTACAGACTTTTTTGTTGTCACTATCCATGTGTGGAACAGTCCTTAAAAGCCTCTTGACCACCCAGTCACAAATGTTCGAAGGTTCAATTTGTCTGTTCTCACTGCAAATGGCAGAGACAGCTCTGGATTCACCACCCCATGCGAACTCAACCAATCCTCGATGTGAGAATTAATTTGAAGCTCACTGATTGGTGGATATTTATAGAACATAGTACTTTAATTTACAGGTAATTGCAATAAAACGCCGCTGCCCGACATTGTATGGATTAGTTCTTACTAGCTGGCAATTCTTTAAATATTAGAGACTGGTTTATGGTTTAAGATGTTTCAACATTACCTTGAATGTTAGATCATCCACTGACGATGGTTGATAGTCATGTAGGGCGATAGCCACCGGTTCAATCTTGGTCGGGCACACTGATGATATTTTCGGCGTCGGCTGTGGCAACACCTCCTGTGATTCACCTTTGCTTCTTCCCTTTGTCCCCACACCAGGCTTACCTTGTCTACAAAAAAGATGGCGAGTTGTAAGATTCCACGAGAATAGAAGCAACCACTATCAACATGACAGTAATTACTCCCTAAAACGTATCAGAGCAAGACACATGATGTAACTGACTGAGACACCACAGCCTCTCAAAACATTGGCAAAAATACTGTGTAACCCGGACTGAAGTGAACTTCAGAGTGTGTACTCCACTTTAGTCTTCCCCAATTTTAACCATTCAGGTTTCCTCTTTTGTGTTTTTCTACAACAGTAACCTGTTGTTTGTATATTTCCTTTAACCTGTGGATAATTTAGTCTTAAATCACAGTTTTGATGTGTACTAATGACCCTTTGTGTTAAATTGACTTCTCACTAAGTGAGATGTCATAACTTCTCACCAAATGAACAAAAACGCAATACATGTAGGTACCAGCGATCCCAAAGAAACCTCAACAAAATCACGTGACTTTTCCATAACTTATTTATTTTATTTTCCAAGACCTTAAAGAATGCAAGTGTAACAACAAGAAAAAGAAATTCAGTATCACTTATAATATAATCTCCAATGTAATACAAACTGCTGCCAAACCAACCACGATGTCCATCTACGGACAGGTAAACACAGGGTTCGTACATTTTCTGTTTTCCGACTGAAAAAAACATGGCTTTTCCACGACTTTCCACGTAGACTATTTTTACAAAACCCACTGTATCACAAAGCGATTCCCCATGGATGAAGAACACAATTCTATTTTGTTCACACAAATATCTGATTTTAACGTCTTTCCATGACCGAATTTGAATTTGCAGGATTTCCAGGCCAGGATTTTGAAATATTGAAATGCAATCACTTTTAAAGATTTCCACGACCAGTTTTTAATGAACTCTGTATGCAAAAAGTAACATAACTTACAAACATTTGATAAACACTGGACTGTACAGGGGTGTATGTAACAAAATTGAAACATTAAATCAGCTTGTGACAAAAAAATGAAGGTATTTTTGCTAAGTCATGACTATTCCAGTCCTGGAAAAGGTATTTCAAATTTCATACGACCTTGGAAACCCTGTGTATTCTCCCATTAATTTACCATAGATAGTTTGTTTTACCTTTTGTATATTGCAGATGGAATGCTACAATAAAGGTTATTATTATTATTATTATTATTATTATTAAGATATTTACCTAGACGCTGCAGGTGCTGGGCGAGATGGTCCCGGCTTGGTCTTACCAGGTGCAGCAGGCACGGGTCTACCGGGTTTGGTCTTGTGTTTGGTCATTTCTGTGTTACCTTGCACAGTTTCCTCCGTGTCATGCGAACTCATGTCCTTCGTACTAACTTGATTTCTAGTTTCAACATTTTGAGCTTCCTCTGTCTTGGCACAAATCTCAGCTTTGCCATGATCTACTTCAGATGAGTCAACAAACTGGGAATGCGGCAGTGGGGGCAAGAGATCGGGTTTAACTTTTTCTTTCTTTTCCTCCTGCGGTTCTTCTGCTTTCACAGTAACCTCGGCTTTATGATCCACCACTGTTGAATCAGTGATGAGTGAACGTGGCCGAGGTGGTCTGGGTTTAGCTTTTCTTTTCTCTAGCTCTATTGGTTTACTGTCAGACTGTAAATTATGTTCACCAATAGCAATCGAGTATGGTCTGGGTGGTTTAGGCTTTGCCTTCCGTTTTACCACTTTGTCGCTGCTCGGTGCAGGTGTATGTTTTGACTCGAACTTGTGTATATTTAGCGCAGGTTCACTTTCCACCTGCTCTGAATGAAGTGGACTTGTTGAAGGTGCTTCAATGGATTCAGTTGCATTCACAGGGTTCTTAAATGATGTATCATTTGGAGCCCCAGGCTTTGGTGGAGGAGGTTTGGGTTGAGTTCCCTTACTTTGTGATTTGTTCTTCATTCTTGATACAGTTGGCACTTTACTTTCTGCGGTTTCTGCTGGTTCATCAATATCAACATAAAAGGTACTAAATGGTAAGGCAGGTTTCTTCACAGATCGTGAAGGAACCTTAACAGGAGGCGCGATTTGTTGCTTCTCTTTGTTAGATTTGGACTTGACAGAAGGCGTTCTCGTTGGCCTAGGTGGTGGCGGTTTCTTGGCAGGCCCGTCTGATTTTGGCGCCTTCGCATAAATAATTGTTGGTTTTGGCTTCGTCTTTTGTGCTGGATCACTGTTTGAAGCGTCATTGGATTTCTCAGACTTACTGCCAGTTCCGTTTGATTTGTTTTCTTCTTTCTTTTCCCGCTTTGAGTCATCACTTGCTGGTCTATCAGGAGGTTTAGCAGCTCTGATGATGGTTGGTGAAGGTCTTGGTTTGGCAGCTGCTGCTGCTGGTTGTCTGTCTTGCTTGTCAGTGTCAGCTTTAGTAGAACCGTCTTTGTTAATACTACTATTATCCTCCTCTGAGTCCAGAGCTGTTTTGGGCACAGTGGATGTACTTGGTGTAGTGGCTTTGGGAGGCCTGGCGACTATAATTGTCGGCTTGGCCTTGGGTTTTGAAGGTACCACTTCTGGTTTAGACTTGTCATCGACTGGACTGCTAACAGTGCTTCCATTTTCTAAAGGTATTTTTACACTTTCTTGGTGAGGTGTCGCTTTCAGTTTCGGTTTTGCTGCAATGATTGTCGGACGTGATTTTTTAACTGACGGTGCAGGCATATCATCAGTGCTGGTTTCTACATTCAACAGAGGCTTCAAATTTACATCAAAAGTCTCCTCCGAGGGTACCTCTTGTTCTGTTTTGTTTGGTCGTTTTGCCTTTATCACTGTTGGTTTAGGTTTCGGAGGTACTGGTTCTACAGATGCTGGAGGATTTTGCCTTAAAACTAAGCCATTATCATTACTTTCTTCTACAGAAGCTTCCTTGGGTCGTTGTATTTCAGGAGGTTTAGCCGAGATAATCGTTGGTCGCAGTTTAGGTTTGGGTACTGGTTGGGAGGTAGTTTCTTTCTGTGGAGCTGCATCAGTTTCCATACCCGTCTGTGGTTCTGTAGTTTCAACAGGTTTTGTCTGATGATCCTTCAAAGTTGCAAGATCTTGCGACAATTTCTTCAAAACTAATCCACGTACTTGTCCAGTTGGCAAGGGTGCAAAAATGGGCTCTTTGGCAGATGTAGCCATTTTCTTGTTTTGTTCGATCGTTTCTTTTTGTGGTGGAGAAACAATATCAAGTTCTTGTTCCTCTGTACAGGTTTCCTTCGCATCCTTCAAAATATGACTAAGTGGTTGTGACGAGTGCTGAGTTTCAGGCAAGTTCTCTTTTGCGATCATTGGCAGTGGCGGTATCAGTGCAGGCGCAGGTTCTGATGTAGTTAGCTCTTGTGGTCTTGAATCAGTTTCTATTTCTTCTGCTGTTTCACTAACGTCTATGGGTTTGATTTGGTGCTCCTGCAAAGTCGATATATCTTGGGATAACTTTTTCAAAACCAATCCATGGATTCTTCCAGTAGGCATAGACGCAAAAACTGGCTCTTTAGAAGATGCAGGTTTCTGCGTGTTTTGTTGGGCCACTTTAACTTGAGATAAAGAAATACAGACAAACAATTCATTATTTTAAACTACAGAATGATTGAAATAACTTGATGTACCCCTGGGACTCAAAGTTACAGAAGATTTGCCCAGAGTGACATATGTAGACATTACTCTTTAGAGACGAAGCTCTGTCCAAAGAAACCCTACTAAAGAGGACCCAGCTACGGGCCCGATTATCTTTCATGCCTTACGTGCCACTCTCAGATAAACTGACAATACCTTGTAATAGATAACCCTGGTGTTTGTTTGAGTAAATAAAGATTACGCTGTGGAAATTTGAACTTCAGAAGTAGACTTAGGAAGAGAATGTCACCCATGTCACCTTTCTGCATCCCCCAGTCTGAGATTGCAAGTGGTGACCTACCTTGATCTGTTTTGGGTGGTTCATCTTCCTTCAGCTGTGGTGGAACTCTTACAATAGCAGGGCCCTTTTTAGGTCTCCTTGGTGGGGCCATGGGCAATTCTGGAGACGTTTCACTTGTAGTGGCTTCTGTTGTCACAGCAACTGGTTTTGGGGCGGGGATATCTCTTTTAGGCAGAGGTGGAAGTCCATTTGCTTTAACTTGCTGATTACCATCCATAACATTTGTGTGCACATCTATAAGCAAAACATTCCATGTGAAGGTATTTTCCTTTTCTCATGTTTGACCAGTTCAACACAGCTGGTTTTTATCAGATATAAAACGCAAACTGTGATGGATGTAGACAGGGCATTAATTTCAAATGGTATTAATGGTTTTGCATTTATATTTTGCACTTTCCATGGGAATATGTTCAAATGTGCATTACAGAATGACAGAGATTGAACCGAAAGTATTGGCTGAGGTGCCGCAGGCTGCCTGCCGCTATACGGTTCATGCATTATGATAGATAGATGTTACTGATGCTCATGCATGATGATAGATAAATGATCTCTGCCTCATTAATCAGGCAAGCTCTGCCTCATTAACGTTTCTACCGTATTTCATCTGTTTCAGACGTTGAACTTTCCATGAACTTCATTCAAGTTTCCGATGCCATATCTTTCAAAAATATGGTGCATGAAAGATACGGCATCTGAAATGGATCTAACTTACAGTGTATACAGAGTAGGTGAGAAACCATAACATTGGTCTTTACAGTGTATGGTATATTATAACCTGCCATCAGGCCTTCTTAGGCAAAACACAAGATGAAGGAAAAAATAATCTATTTATAGAAAAAGAGAACGGAAAGAAAGGCTGACATAAATCATGTAAAACTGCAAGTTTTACCCCCCAAATCTGGAGGTAAAGTGCTGACAAGCTCTGATTGGCAGCTTGTCAAGCACGCACTCTTTTATAACATCCTTTTGCCGTGTCAAAATATATCTTTAAGGCAGTAAAGTACATGTAAACCTTCCAGGTTTTTTCCTCGGCTTGCCCAAACTGGGAATCTGCAAAATTAAGCTGACACCAGATCTGGTACATGGGCATGCATGCTTATGTTGAGTTATGCTGGTGCTCACTCACGCCAAACAAAAAGCTGTGTTAAAAGAAAAATTAGGGATCAAAGATTGCCTGAGTTACTGCTGCCTGCAGACAGCCCTCAAAAGAGAGAAAGGTTGCCATTTGACGTGTGTAAGTTTCAAAACGTTTTTGTGAATCTTGATCATTCGAACTACAATAGGCACTCTTTGGTGGGCAGAATGGTACTGTATCTGACGCAATTTATGTCACACCTTCTTTTCTCATCC
>JANVCH010027779.1:15000-18138 GCA_025505405.1 Epizoanthus rinbou
GCTATTTTAAAACAGCCTAAATTATTGTGAGTTACGGTATTTTATTTTTTATTAAAAACTGTTAAAAACCAGTTCACTTTGTCACAAGAGTGATTGTCTTTTCGTGTTAATTTCCCTTACTTGGAATTTTTGTTTTAAGTTTTTGAGTTAAAACTACTTGGCCCCTAAATCGCGGTTACTTCGTAGGAGCGTTACTTTCCGATAATTAAACTATCTTATTGAACAGTATAGTGTGTAGCAGACTACGAGTAGTCTCTGTTTTTCCTCATTAGATCGTCGAGCGCGCGGTAAAAGAAAAAGATGGCGATTCGAGTCTGGGACGAGAAGAGAGAGAGAGAGACGGGAGAGAAAAATAGGGACTACAGACAGCCTAATATTCAAAATTAAGTGCGTTCGCCAGGCAACGCAGGATAGTGATTGGCCAATTGGCTGTCAACCACAGATAATCTGTCAGCGCGTCATTATTCGTAGCTGAGAATCTAGACTACGGGTACATGTAGAGTACGAGTATAGTCCCTGGCGAAATGGCAGTGTGCGGAGAGTATGTTTATGCGAATTTGCGAACGCTAAAACCGGAACAGAAGATCGCAGCAGACGCTCTGCTTGCCGGAGAAGATGTATTTGCAGTTCTCCCGACAGGATTCGGGAAAGGTTATATTTACCAAACCCTTGTTCGAGAGAAAGGGAAAATAAAGATAGTGAGTATTCTACTGTTCTTGTTGTGTCGCTACTAAAAAGCATCGTTTGAAAATTAGATCAAAGAAATGGCCGAGCTCGGTATATTTTTAGTCGAGCTGATGCCTTAAAATGCTGAAGGACATCGGCGAAGCCAAATTTCAAGTTTTGTTCGCTTCTGCAGGGGACTGCTTGAGCAGTAACTTCCAGAAATTGCTGAAGGCTGACAACAAGCTGGCGCGTTCCATCTCATAGTCATTGATTGTAGTGGATGAAGTTCACACTGTAGAAACACGGTATGCATTGATGTTTGATATATGTTATGTTCTTGAATTATTTGATTTCGAAAGCCTCTTTAGCATGTTCTAAGGGTTGTGCTCTTCGTGTACTTTACCAACTAAACTTTGAGACGATCACCCGTATGAACATTTATTATTACTTTCTCCTATGACAGCCGCTTACCGAAATCGCAATTTGATTGGACGGGGGTAATTGGAATTTAATTAATCAATTGGTCGTGACCTGACCACAACAAAGTGGGTGGCTTAATTTTGAACAATAGCCTGTCTGTAGTCCCTATTTCTCTCTCCCGTCTCTCTCTTCTCGTCCCAGACTCGACTTACGCCATCTGTTTCTTTTACCGCGCGCTCGACGATCTACTGAGGAAAAAACAGGGACTACTCCGACGTAGTCTAGGGAATATAGACTCCTGGTGCTTTGCTGTGTACAGTCAACCTCACTAAAATGGACATTTCCTTAATTAATTAAACCTTGTCTGAGAATTACACAATTGTTTTTCAGGAAGAAGGTGAAGTGGATGACATGTCAACAGATCAGCTGAGCTGCCAGCCAGCAGTTGAATACAAACCAAATCCTGTAGAATACGATTTTTTCAGATTTATTGGTAAGGGAATTCTAGAAATTAGTAAAATTGGTAATGTCTTGGTTATCCTGTCTGCATTATTTAGTAGTGCCGGCGGAACCAGATTCTGGAAGACAACAAAAATAAATTATCCATTTCACAGTTTCTAAACCTCATAATATATATTTTGTAATAAAAGTAGTTGATTTGGTACTTGTAACCATATCATGCAGGTGTACACAAGTGTAGTACACTGTCTAACTAAGTCCCTGGGGGGAAGGGGAGTTGTCTCCATCAGGTGTAATGTTGATTGAGGAAAAAATATGACTGCTCTCCAAATTTTCATCCTCAAGAGGTGTGCAGTTCTAGGGGATCTGTTGGGCCTGGAATACATTTTCGATAATTTCCAAGACACTAGTATCTTTCTATAAACCAAACATTTGCTAATTTTGAATTGCTTGACAAAACATCTACAAATGATTACTCGGTCTCTCTTCATGCCACAAATCGACATTCTTGTGCAATCACTTCAAAAGGGGGGAGAATAGTCCATGACACAGTCAGTAGCCAAGCTTCAAAGGGGTGCTGAATCCGAAAAGCGTTTATTTACTGCTGCAAACAAAGTCGAAGTGCAGGAGAATGTGCTGATTTTACTGCTGCAAACAAAGTGGAAGTTGGGAGAAGGTGATAATTTGAAGAAATATTTCTGGATATCCAAACCCTCTGTTATCGTAGCCACCTGTCGCATAATGGTTCTTACGTCCCCCCTGCCAACGCCAGAATCCAAAGTGTTTTGCGGGCAGCTCGCAGCATTGCATCATCAAGTGTTACTTTCTCTGAGTTTCTTTGGAACGACTTTGCTCTCGGCAGTATCAGCCGTGGCAACTTTGTGTTATTTGTATCATCGCAGTCTGTTACGAAGTGGATTATTTAATGAATTCTCCGCGTGATCAGTAACTGCGTCATAGCGAAGCCGAAGGTCTGCTGTTTGATCTTGAACCTGAAAGCAAGCGAATGCCAATGAAAGCCAATGTATGCCTTTGAATGCTATTTTGAACGCTAAACACAAAGAAGTGTATCACATGCAGCATGAACATCGTATGAATTTCTGAGTATGCTGAAGTTGCACATTGTCAATCCTTCCCAAACTTCCACTCCACTCACGTAGCCCGAGTAAACGCTGCACAATCGTTTTGTTTAATATATACCCATAGTAAATTATTGTTATTGGTTGTTTAATTTTCATTGACTTTGCTATTAGGTGAAACACTTTGTAAAAACCCTTTTATTCTTCAATTGGAAACCGCTGGTATGAGACATTTATTCACACTTACTGCTAATAGCTCTAAGTCTAAAATCGAATGCAATAATGTGATAATTTTGCTTGCACCAGGGTTCAACTTTCTTGGTTTTAAGACGAGTCGAGGTTACACCATGCAGCTCATGAGAAACAGCAGTCGTTGTTCAAATCTCGATCGCAATCATGTTATCAAAAGGTAACATGTGATTGAAAAATATCACATATAAACCCACCCCCAATATTGAGCATCATTTTCGTTGACCCACCCCTTTTTGCATCCACAAAAACAATGACCCACCCC
>JANVCH010027780.1:0-11642 GCA_025505405.1 Epizoanthus rinbou
GTATATTAATAATCCTTTTGTTAGCTTATATTCGGGGGGATTAGAAGTGGTGGTGGGGGGGGGTAGGAGCTTATAACCAGGTTTTTACAGTATTTATGAAGATATACATGTGGTACCTTCTAACGAAAGCAACCAAGTTTGAAGGATTTTTTCCCTCTAGTTATAGAAAGATTTCAATGTTATCTGTTAAAGTTGCCGTATAGCACTTGTACAATACGTGTGCAACATTTATCAAGTCGTTATCTGTCTTTTACTTGTAGTTGGCTAATGTTGTGGTGAACTGCCTGAATCCGTACTTCAAAGTGGACTGTAAAATGGGACGGATTATGAATTCGGATGATTTCAAGTACCTGGCTAGAAAGGTTGGTGATAACTCCTAATGTCAGTTATAAGTATTAGGATGGCAGAAAGGCTGTTGCTGCAGAGTTTACACGCTTTTTTAAATAAGAACCAGATAATTTAGGGCAAGGCGCATTGTTCTTACGTAAAACATTTCTAAGTGAGGTTGTCATATAAAACTATAAGATGGAATAAAAAGAACGTTTCGGATAAATACTCCACCCTCCCTCGGCACATTTTAGTCCTCATTACTCCATTGGAGAGCATGTCAGTGGTAATCACATTAAAAAAAAGGTTTTATCCAACGGCTGACTGCAATTTCAATGTTTAACCTTTATGAATTATGTTTTTATAAGCGTATAACTACAGGCCGATTTTTTTCAACCTTATAAATAACGCCGTGAAGCACAATGGAAAGATGTGCTCTACAAATTCCTCGACTATTTTATTCAGCTAGTTTTTTCAGGGTAGTTCTTCAAATTTATTCAACATATCTAAAAATTGTTACAAGTGGTCAAAGAGGATTCAAACGTAACTGTTTAATTATCCGCAATCATGCAAAGATGTCACAATTATATTCGTATTAAAGAAAAACTCCGATTCTTAAGTTAGTCGTGAATATCATTATTTCATCTGCGAAAAACAGTCAGTAATTGACTTTATGGTTGTGAATGACAGCCTGAGCTTGTACTTCGAATGGTCAGCGTTTTAATAAGTAAACTTGAGCCTCAGTGTTATTAAAAAGGTGGTTCGTGTATGAAAAAGCGTGTATACAGTTACGATTTTATCATTTAATCACACACTTCCTGGACTTCCTTCACCTGGAATCTGAACTACTTCGTCTCACTACTCGTTCAAACGAGACGTTCAAACGAGAACAAGAACAAGAACATAAGTAGTAAACATGTAGATGAAGAGAGGTAAAACTAATATGCGCCGTAGATATCATTTTCATTCACTTACCAAGCACCTGACTGAGTTACAATCCGTCCCTGTATTAAATCTGTATAACTTCGCTCTGGTTGGCAACACTAAAACAGAACCTTTTTCCAAAATGGCCGCTGGCCGTGTTAGGAATGGAAACTAGGATGTATTTGTAAACCATGTACACCAGAAAGGACAGATTTTTAGCAACAAGGTCGGCTGACTGGACTCAAACAGCAAGCTACGCGTATCGTAACCATTTAATATTTCTTTGACGTGATGATTTCAAATTAAAATCTTATCGTATAAGAAAGTGGAAAATCCGAGATTCTGCCTACCCCCCCCCCCCCCAACACACACCAAATGAATTATATATAATTGTCCAGGAAATATGGTACTTATTGGAGAAATTAGTAACAAACTGCATGTTTAGTAACGTGAAGAACAGGTTTAGTAACAGGAATCAGACTGGTTTACCAACAGGAAGGACAGGTTTAGTAACAGGAATCAGACTGGTTTACCAACAGGAAGGACAGGTTTAGTAACAGGAATCAGACTGGTCTACCAACAGGAAGGACAGGTTTAGTAACAGGAATCAGACTGGTCTACCAACAGGAAGGACAGGTTTAGTTGTAGAATCGGATTTTTAAGGGGCATAAAAAAACTTGCGTTTATATTTTTTGAATGCAGATGACCCATGGCATCATGATGAAGGAAATACAACATTTGAAGTCTGAGGACGATCTTCAGTGCAACGACTCTGTTAAAATCAAGAGCAAGGAATATATTCGTAACTACATGATCAAATTTGGCACCGTGTATAGACGGTCCTAACGACTAAATTGTTTAGGATTTTATTGTATTATATATTTTTACTTCTTAGGAAGTTTAAAATTGGCAGTAACTAAAGTTATAAACTAAAACTATATTATTCTTGGGGAATCATGGCTATGGAATTCCTATCAGACAGCAGATCAAAACACATGCCTTCTCGAGGGACCCGTTTAGGGTAGGGGGTAGGCCCTGCCACCCTCTGTCTCCCGATATTTAAAGGCAAAATCTAGAAAGAAATATACTGTTTGTTTTGTCTTTTGTTATCAATTTATTTTATGTACTTAATTTATTGCTGCCCCGCCCACCCTCGTATGGAAATAGGTGGTCAATATCATGCGCTGACAGCTGTGTGTGATGAAAAACGTAGTCTCTGTGTGGGCGTGTGTTTTGACCTGCTCCCAAGGGGGTATAAGTACAAGAGGTTTGTGGTTCTAGATGTGGCCATTATCTTTTTTAAAATATCAAGAAATTCAGTACCTTTTGACAAAAGCCGGTTGTCACTGAATATCTAGTTTGTGATATGCGAGCGCTAATGTCATTGATCGGTGATGAAAGTTATGTCGCTTAATGTTATGTTTAAGTCGGTTTAACGGTATAACTAGCGATATCTATTTCAGTTACGGATTGAAGTGCGCATACGTGTGTAGGAGTAGGCTTTCTTTTCTTCATGTTCACAAGTATGAAAAGTCGTGCAATTTGAAATGCATTTTCGAGGCCAGGAAAAGTCCTAGACTAATTTAGGAAAATGGCCTTTGTTAATGAAAGTTTGAAATTTCCGACTTTTTGCCCAAATTTTAAATCTAAAAACATATTGAAATAGCCGTGCTGCTTTTATGTAGTTTTCAGGAGAGTTTTTGTCAGCACTTACAATTTTTGTACGCTTTTTTAAGTCATGGAAAATAATAGATTGACGTGAACAAGCCATGGAAAAGTTGTGAAATTTCCTTCAAACTTTCTCTATGAACCCTGTTACAGTTGTATTTGAAGATTCTACCGATTTCCGGCAATCGCAATTAAACTTCTGTTAACATACCGGGCCACAGGACCACGAAACGAATACTTATGCGCCGTTGGTGTTCTTTAATACCAAACTTTCAAGAGCATAAAATAGTTTTCCTCCCCGTTTTGTTGGGTACTGTATAACACACTAGTACAAAATGTTGTTTATTATACAGAATGTTTGTTTTATATGCTGACCGTTTTAGAATAAGCTCCGATCTACACTGAAACTTCGTTGAAGGCCCTTCAGAAAGTAGTGCTAGTAACCTTACAGAAATCGCGTAAAATTTGTAGTTAAACACGAGATTGTGTTCATTTCTAAAGCGAGTTGTCACACGCAACATTTGTGTTTAGTCTCGATGGTTTTATCATGTGTATCGAAATGTGGCGTATTCGTGCACTGATTTGCGTTGACGGAGGGAGTAGTGTCACAGAAATATCTTTCGCATTTCGTTTGTATATTCTTTACTTGTAAAATATTCCGGTCTTTTCCCGCTGTTCCCCGTTTTAGTAATATGAAATGAATATTGGCAAAATGGATGTTTTGCCGATGCAAGGGAGATAATTTCAATAATTGGATTTTTTCTGAAACCATGCATTTTACGAACATTTTCGATTTAACTGGAAATATATTTTATCCTGATTTGCTGAAAAAGTCAAATCGTCTGGAATTACTCCGATTGCATTCAACCTGGATTTCTATTCGTACGTACTTTATACTTAAATATTTTCTTTCCTACTTAGTATTAGCGTTATCTTAACAAACTTCATACGTGTTTCCTTTTTCAAATATTTTTTACCTACGTATTACATTCTCACTACTGACCAGATTGTTCATATTTTGATTGTGTTTTTTATTTAAGCAATGCAATGAGCATCTTGTAGATTGTATTTAAACTATTTACTCTACAAAATCGCTAGTGAAAGTTGTCGTTCGTGGTATAGTAGTGATTGTAAAACGACCTTTTCTTACTCCTGTTTATTATTCTTTACTTTCACCAAATAAAGTTTATATATCAATAACTTGTGTAGTGAATTTTATGGATGGATGGATGCGACTGGATTTAGCCGTACAATCTGCGATATTGCAATCAATAATAGGTTTCGCCTGCATAGCACGCAGTAGGCTGACCCCGGACCCCTAATTTTCCTCAAACTGAACACTCTTTCTCGCTGCAATGGAAATTAGCGTCCGAGATCAGAGCTCGTGTGGTTTTGTAGCAATGGTGGCCTAATACCTCCCCCCCTGGAAAGTTGTACATTCGAGTGTACCCCATCCATATTCCCGGATGTGGGAGGTTGTGTATTAGTAACTTCTCTTTGCATTCGATTTCATCGATAATCACTAATCCCCTTCCTACGCTTTATCCGTGATGACATGTTCAGTGATTTGAAGATGTCGAACAACTGAAACCGAATTAAAACTCTTTTTTCAAACTTGTGTCAAGTTAAGGTCACATATTTTGGAGATCATGAACCAGCGGATGTCTACTTGCAAGAGTCCGAAATTCCGAAAAGAAGTGTCCGAAAATGCAACGTCTGAAATTTTACCCCGGACATTTTTTTCAGTGTATTAAAATGTTTTGTTTTAAAAATATATATTGTTTTTAATCCACTCTGATCCGAGATATACGCATCCTCGGAAACCCAGGGGCAGATTGTCGGGCGGGAGGAAACGCAAGGCGCGAAAGAGCTAGAAAGGGGAAGAAAAGAGATATACAGAGAGCCTCGACAGGTTGCCAAGTCAAGGTCTCCGAGGGCCTACGGTTTAACGTCATTATCGGAGATGTAAAGGTCTAACCATTCGCAGATAATGAAGCAAAGGCAGCACGTTTAAGACTCCAAGTGTTGGTCCGGCAGGGAGTCGAACCCCCAACAGTCAAAAGCGGCAGCGGTTCGTGACATAGTATAACCTTCCAGTATATACCAAGAGGGTCAAGCCTGCATGGCTCTATCGCACTCGCTTGGCTAATTGTATCGCGAAATGTCACGAGTTTGTATATATTTAAGTTACCACGACCTGTTGCATAACATGTACACGTGGGCAATATTTGCCTCTTTATTTCATTATTTCAATCCAGGATATTCATATCGCACACGCTCATCTGCGAACGTATTCTTAATTATTACACCGGCATTAATTGATAGAAAATTCTGTTAAATTTTCGAACGGCAATCAAGCTCGTCAACAAAAATAAATAATTGGTTATTTTCACTCTGTAATTCTCAATTTATCTAACTTTGTACATTATCCTATACACAAATTTGCTAATGAAATTATTGCTCGTTCCGAACGCAGCTGAGGGCTGAATTCGCGTTGTGTACCACATATTTACGGGCGTTTCAAAGTCACGTTTTTACGTTAAAGGCTATTGTCTGCGAAATACTTCCAAGGCAACAGAGCTGCTATATGAGGACTCGTGAACCTACGAAATACTTCCAAGGCAACAGAGCTGCTATATGAGGACTCGTGAACCTATGAAATACTTCGCCAGATTGGACAGATGCGATTGTGTGGCCAACCAAAGGGAACTTATTTGGACAGTGGGGGCAATCTTCTCACTTTGTGACACACCCTAAACTAGACAGAGCAACTGGAACGAGGAATTCATTATCATAATATAATATCGAGCACCTATAAGCACGCTTAGTTTTTAAAATTTGGTTGAATAAAAACGCATATTATTTTTATCTTCTACCAACTTTAAAACATTGCTTATTTTCCATGAACAATATTTCCAGTTATACGTAAAATATCCTCCCAAAGTAAATACATATTTTCTTCTTTTGTAATCGTGAAGTGCTTGGAACAATCGAGTTTACCAAGTAACAAACCATTTGAAAAAGAATAATCCTGACTTTGTACTATTTCTACTGTTCTGCACACAGGAAATGCTCAACTAAATCGTGCTTGTATCATCCATAATAAGTCTGCAAGTAAGATGACTGAAGTTTTGGTACATTAACCAAGGAATGAACGTTTGAGTACAAGTTTTAATTTCCGCCAATTTGGACAATACAACCAAACGCTTCATTAAATTCAGCTTTTGTCAGCCAATATGCGTATGAAACGTAATATTTGGTTCATAATCCGGGCTTTCTTACGAAATCTGTACTCTGTTTCTAGAGTAATCTTTGCCGCCATATTTTTCTAGTTTCCGCGCGGTTTACTTGTTTTTTTATCACAAGAATGAATTAAGATTCTCAAATGGAAGTTGCTGAAACTAAAATTCGCTGCATTGAATTCCAAACACTCACAATTCTTTGTACTGATGACCGAGCTTGCAAATTACTCACTGAAATATTCCTGTTTTGAAATGGGTTATTTCTTTTCAAAGGCAAACCAAAAATTTAATTTTAACATCTCTTCAGCTTGATTTCTTGCGAGAATTACCCCCAAAGAATGACATCAGACCCAGTCCTCCGAAATCCTCAAACGTTAAGGCCTTGTTTATCGTGTCTATCCGGTCAGGGACCTTTATTTCTGCAGCACCAGCCATGGTACGCGTAGGGCTTGTTGAGCTTATAGCACTCGCACCTACGTCAGAAGGTCCCCTGCTGCCTCCGTGGGACCATAATCCACGAACTCCAGCAAGGTTGCTCAGACGTGCTCCAGAAAACAAGCCGGGCTTTGTTTCCGTTGTGGAGTTGGCAGCAGGGGACGAACCCCCACCAAACAACCCAAAGGCCATCCCACCTTCAAACCTTGTCGGTGATGGTGGCGACTGGCCAGATCGGAAGACGTCACTAGAGTCTATACTAGGCGCTCTCCTTAAGGTCCCATAAGCGGCGGGGTCTGCAGTAAGGTCTGACGACTTGACAAGGTCTGTTAGACTACCGATACTTGTCCGTCGCAACCGACCAAAGAAACCCACCGTAGTTTCCGAACTTGCTTTCGGACTACTCGATAAATGATTGCCATTAGCAAGGTCTCGGATATTACCACTGCTGTTACTTCGGTACAAACGTGGTTTCACGCTCTCAGCAGAAGCTGTGAAGCTAGGCGTGTCCAGACTGTTCAGGTTACCGCTACTCGCACGGCGGACTAGCGACGGCATACTAGCAGCATTTGTGTCTAGCGGAAGACCACGGAGATCCTCAAGTTTACTGGTGTTCATTAGTTCTGACGAATCTACACTTCTTCTCTTATCAACGGTGTAACTACTAACAGGTCTTGGGAAATAGCCCAACAAATTATCCTTTCCGACCAGTCCCAGTGAAGTAGACGTTGTAGTCGTCAGGTTGGTTGTGTTAGCCGATGTAGTGCGCGGTGGGGTTGGGGTGAGCGCTAACCCAAGACTGCTTGACCGAAGCACTTTACTCAAGAGTCCACCAGAACCAGTAGGCGTAACAGCCGGACTTGGGAAACCTTTGGGCAAACTTGGCGTAAGAGTCGGGCTTGTAACGGGGCTTGGATCTTGATCTGTCGAAGACGAACTACCTGCGCGTTCTTTCTCACTGAAATAGCGGGACAAATTGGCCAAAGATTCCGCACGTTCTCTGCTGAGTGATTGTTTGCTTGCTTTTTCTAAAGCTTCCGCTAAAACATGTCCCACAGAAGCCTTGGTTGGTGATGTTGTAGAAGCGTTGTTCAGCAAGGACGTTAGAATACTACTAGGCTTGGAGGAATCTCCTGCTACGTTCGCATGGGTTCCCTGTGGGGCCACTAAGGATGTTAAGCCGACACCTCCCACAGCACCAACACATGGGGTGCCTGTGGTCCCAGATGGTCGAGCAGCACGCATCATGATTGGTTCATCGTCATCCTCTGGGTCTGGGTCATCACTGTCAGCAGCCGTCGCCCCCTGTGGTCTCTGGTCTGGCTCTCCCTTCACACGCACCCCCGGCTGAGCATCTGTCAGCTGCAGGTTGGGAGTGGCGAGTTTCTTCCACTGGTGAAGGGTTGCAGAACCTACAACAACATTATTTTATTAATCGCAATCATAATCGCAATTGCAATCACATTCACAATAAAATAACTATAACGTAAAATTGATTAGAGAAATACAAATATGCCATAAAGCAGTTTGTGTAAGAAACAAGAAACTGCACATGTTTTGTGTGCTGTAAGTGACTTGAAATCACTGGTTGTTACTGGGGAATATCCAAGAAAGGGGACCCGTTACCATCTGGGTAGTGGGGTAGGGTCTCATGGACAAAATAATGGAACAACTATCTGTAGTCTGATTACAGGTGGGGTGATGTGTGTATTAGGTTCCTTGTGGGTGACTTCGGTGTGTGGTAGGGTAGGGTCTCATGGACAAAATAATGGAACAACTATCTGTAGTCTGATTACAGGTGGAGTGATGTGTGTATTAGGTTCCTTGTGGGTGACTTCGGTGTGTGGTAGGGTAGGGTCTCGTGGATTAATATGCTGTAACCCTGACCACCACCCATGCTGTGAAGTATTGTCAATGGCAGCCTACTAGAGAGTATGAGAAAGTGTAAGGCCAATTAAAGCTTCTGTTGCATTCATTATATTATAGAGTTTCACACAGTCCGTCTTGTCACTTGGCTGAGTGTTCCTCAACCATCAAAAGCACAAGTAACTTGGGCTATACTGTAAACTTGTTGACATATGGAAAGTACCCTGTTCAGTTTTCTTTGCCTGTCCTTGTTGTGATCATGGTCCGTTTGTGTTTTAGTATACTGGAAGAGTGTGACGTGCATTCACAGAATTTCATTTTGTTTGTCAGTTTTCCCTGGGTCAATGTCTAGGAAAGCCACAAGTAATCAAATACCCACATCACAACCAGACAGCTTTTCAAACTAACCACAAACTCAGACAGCAGATTACATATTTTACCTTTCATTGGTTTAACAATCTGCAGTTTTTCTGGTGTTCTAAATGAACGTCGTCCAAATGATACTCTAGGATCTACATAAAACAGAACAATGTGTTAAACATATCATTGTTGATTCACCAAACAAGTATTTTCCTCCTATCTGTTAGATAAGAGGAAGCATGGCCTCTTGACATATCTCAAACTGCCCGTCTTTTGAA
The DNA here is from genome assembly GCA_025505405.1 of Epizoanthus rinbou. Classification (NCBI taxonomy): domain Eukaryota; kingdom Metazoa; phylum Cnidaria; class Anthozoa; order Zoantharia; family Epizoanthidae; genus Epizoanthus; species Epizoanthus rinbou. The sequence goes on from JANVCH010027780.1 coordinate 9,101, forward strand.
GCAAAACTGATGGCATGGCAATCTCCTTGAAACCCCAATGCTTCTCTTTTCAAGTAAATTTCTTTAATTTGTTCTCTTTCTTCGGTATTTCACTTGACAAATCAAATTGTATTCAGGTAAATTCTATGAAAGGTCTAAAAGTTTCAAAACAAAAACTGCTTCCCTATGAAGTAACATTTGAAACTGTCTTGAGTTTAATGTTTCATGGGGCTAATGAGTTGCTCTCACTCACCAGCTCGGCCAGTGGATTGATCATCTGTGGAGGAATCCAGTGAACCTTGAGGGGCTCCATGAGGGTTGGTAGAGCTGGGGTGTGGGGTAAAGTTGAATCCTCCTGGAGTGCTGTGGCGGGGGTGAGATGACGGCACCTTCCTGGATTTCTTGGTGGCTTTGTGACCTGTGTTCACTGCCTTAACTGTCTCCATTACACGACTGGTGTGCAGCCTACCACAAAAAATCATAACACCAAGAATATAATGATAAAGGACAAGTTGGGTGAATGATTTGAGATACAATAACATGATAATAATAACATTAACAATAGTTAGTATTTGCCATTCACAGCTCAGTGAATATCCATCATTAGCATATACCAAATCAGCAAATAGTGTTTTTCGCGTGATCTGGTTGGTTCCCTATCTAAGAATATCCTGCGCTATTCCAAGCTTGCATGAGTGCACACTAATTGACAAAATGGTGGCGAGGTTTCCCGAAAATAAACTAAACAGCAGTTCCTCTCAATACCAAGAAGTCAACACAACTTGGTTTGGATGTTTTTTAGGTAAGTTTTTATTGCTTGGTTTAAATATTATACCTCACTTTCTCCATAAAAATAAACTTCAAATAATTCAAAATTACCACAAAATCATGCGCACCTTGTTGTAATGCGTGGAAACAGTTGTGTTGGAGTGTGTTTACCCTGATCAGAGTACGTACTATTTGTTGGTATGTACAGCGATTCACTGGTTTGGTATATGCTAATGCAATTATTCTCCTCAGTGTCGGTGAGCAGCAAGTATACTCACCTCGCCGCTCGGCTCGGTGAATATCCTACGCTACTCACCTCCACTTCGGAGAATAATTGTTAAATATTTATAATTGTTTCTTTTACTGTGACCGCTATTTATACCTGGATTAGTATACGTTAATTGGCAATGACACTTAATTAAATATTACAGGTCCAACACGATTGATCATCACCCACCATCATCCACCAACATTAACAATCATCCGCCATTGAAAAGAGCAAAATGACGAGGAAAAGATGAGACCGTTCAGAATCTACTCTATTTGTACCTGGGCTCTTGTAATCCTTGAATGTCTTGTTTATCAACACAAAGTGCACGACGATTGGGCAGTTGGGGTTTGTGGGATGCTTAAACACATAACATTCCTTCAATCCTTCTTCCTCCAACTTTTCCTTTGCGTTGATGGGAGGGAAGGGCATGTTGTTCTTCTTGGCCCATTCTTCTGCCAAAAGTAACTCCTAAAATGTATAGTTTTTCCATTAATATAGATCAGGGTTTATACACAAAGTCAGGATGAGATCCGGGCCCGTGTTGGTCTTTAACAGACTACATCAATATAGATGTTCATGTGTGTGTGTGCGTGTGTGTGTGTGTGTGTGTGTGTGTTTGTTTTTGTTTTTGTGTGAGAAGACGGACAGAGAGACAGAGACAGTCAGTGTTAAGAGAACAAAACAGAGACACATACAGACAGATTTACGAAACAGATAGCGAGCTAGATATTAAATTATATGATAGAAAGGTACAAAAACACACACATTGTATTTATCCATAATATAGAGAGATAGAGAGATAGAGAGATTGGCAGACAGATAGACAGACAGACAGACAGATAAACAGATAAACAGACAGACAGACAGACAGATGGACAGACGGACAGACAGACAGACGTATTATTATTATTATGATTATAGACAAATCGGAGTTCTGTTTAATTTCATCCCCTCACTAATCCCCTTTGTTCCTCGTTTACAACCTCATTAACCATATGATCCACCATGATCCACCACGACCCACCATGATCCACCATCACCCCTCATCACCCACCATCACCCCTCATCACCCACCATCACCCACCATCACCCTTCCCTTTCCTTGCCTTCTGCTAATTTCATTCCCTCTTCTCCTCATTCCCCACCGTCTCCCTCATTCTTTCTTATCCCCTTCCTTTTATCAACGACTCGGTATAAGCAAATATTTGTCGTACCGAAAATGGATCATCCTCATCTTTGTCACGCGCACTGAAGTCATATGACAGGTATAGATCAACTCCTCGTTGTGGGCGGAGCAAAGCTGGGTAGGGCGAGTTGAATACCAGCCCACTGTCAACAAGGAAGATTTTCTTGCTCTTAGTGGATCGCACTGCAATATCCTCGATTTCTTTGTCTACAGAAATAACAAAAGAGAAACAAGAAATAATGCGACAGTCTCAACTACTCCTTAAAGGGGCTATGTCACGGCTATTTCAAGGCAATTTTGCGATATACGAAATTCTCCACAAATCAAAGGAAATACAA
>JANVCH010027891.1:0-11642 GCA_025505405.1 Epizoanthus rinbou
CATATATGAGAACTTATGCATACGTACATACATACATACATATATACATACATACATACACGCACGCACGCACGCACGCACGCACGCACGCACGCACACACAAACACACACACACGATTTTATCACAAAACTAACTAGGATGTATACAAATAGGTAAGTAACTAGGATGTAGTTGTTTTGGCTTTCCCCTTCAACTTCGGGGTGTACCGATCTAACATACCGTATCTTGTTTGCCTGCATAGCTCGAAATAACATTTTGTCTCCTAGTCCTCTTAGGTGCATTTGTATTGCGTGGTTGGTGATAGACCGCGTGACACAAAGGAGACTAAGTCCAAATTTGTATTGTCGTGAAGAACTTTTCCAACCTGTGAAATGATTTACTGTTCAAACAGAGTGGAAAGAGCCGGGTGATAACTAGTTAGCGACAATGGTGCTTGTGAAGAGGCGATAAGGACAAATATGGTTCAAGGACAGTGTAGATTAAATGTTGTTTCTAGGCTGGTAAGTGTGTTTCTAGGCAAGTTAAATATAACTAATACATTCTATTCACTTCTATTCTTTTTCACAAGTGTCTATTCGTACGCTCATTTCTGCAGTTCCAAACAAATAACTGTTTGTCTGAGATTTCCAACTAGCTTCTAGCTGATTGTGTACGGTTCTTTCATAATGATAATCAGTTGTTTGTGCTTTAATATAATTCAAATGAAATACGGAAATATTACGATTGGCCTTAAAATATCTCAATCGGGACTGCACGCAAGTAATAATTTACTTCTTGTATAGTTCTGTGTTCTGTAGTATTCTTAAATAACGTAACTGCGCGATAAGTTACAAGTTGTAATATAGAAATACAGTACAGTATGGCTGAAAATAGCGTCAAACTGTGAGTATTTATTCTGCAGTTCTGTTACCTAAACGACGATTGACTTAAGTTATAACCAATTTATATATCTTCAGTTACATATAATAAAGACCAACGAAGACTGTCAGCTATTATACTACTATTGACAACAACAAACTTGGCGAAAATTGTGATAGTACTTTGAAGTTACTGTAATAACACACCCATTTATTTATAACTAATGCGGAAATGTATATAGTAAAGGATTCGGGTAACATCAGAAATTAATCGACCTGCAGCAACGGGATGTCTTCTACCTGCTCGTGATACTGGTTTTCCATTCTTTGCCTGTTCATGTGGAACTGGTTGGCATTTGTTGCGCTGTACAAGAAAGCTCTCAGCAATCTTAGTACTTAACACTCAATGAAATAAACACAATGAGGGTACAGACAGACACGAAGTTTATTTGAATTTCCGCATGAATATTTGTGCGAGAATTCATGCGACTTCTGACTAAGTTTGAAAAGCTTTGACCTCGTATTTCATGCACGGCAGCACACAGGCTAGGCATTTAACACCAACAAATGTATGATGTTTCGATTGGTTCTTGTCAATAAGAGACGTGCTGGTAAACTCTAAATCTAAACACTGACTTAACAATCATGCACTCTAATGATTCAAAGCGTTTACGAAATGAAATCGTTTTCGTTTGCTAGTTTCAGAAAACGATTCCGAAGCGTTCTCACTATCTTTGAGAGAAGAGAAAAGAGTGAAATAGAAATGCTTTCTAAAAACTTAATTCTTTTTAAAGTATTCCTCTTTCTTTCAGTTCTACGGATACTTTGGCGTCCTAATGCACCACTGAGATATTATCTGCCTATTTTGTATTCCGTTAGTAATTGCAACACATTCATATATTTTGAATTTGGATATAGATCATTTATAGACTAGCTACCGCATTGTCTAGTTATATAATAGTTTTGCATATAATATTTTTTTTTACAATAAACTAATTAGATCCCATCGTAAACAGAATAAAATGTGTTATGCTTTGATCATTAAAATTTCGGGCTTGTAATTTCCAGACGATAAATTTTGGACAAAACACTTTCGGAGGGTTTTCTTGGCCTATTCTAGACGATTTGCATAGGTAATCATATGGTTTTATTTACCAGATAAATCTACATTCAATACTGAATATTATAGGTTTGGAGTGCAATTTAGAATAATTCAGCACAAGCAATTTTTTCAAGGACTAACAAAATTCTCCACCGTAGCTAAGCAGAATGTGATTTCATATTTTGTACTTGATTTTCAAAATGCTGCATTCTGATTTCAAACGAACAGCAGTTCTCTCATGCCAATCAGAATGCAGAAATCCCGGATTTTATAATTTTAAAAATAGGTAAATAACGTTAAATGTATTGAAGACAGTTTCAAGTTTTAAGACGACTATGATTAAAATTGCTATCGAAGCGGATGGCAATGACGCTGTGGATTGTCCTCAGGAACTTTGCTTCAGTTGTAAAAAGATCAGTACCAGAACAACTAAGATTTTATTGAAAACCAACAATCTCCCCACTCCCCTTTTCAGGAGGAAATGTGGGTCTTTAAGTCCGAGGACAATGACAGTTTTTTACGACGTCGTGGGAGCTTCTAAACGTCACCAAATTACATGTCATATTTTCATTGACAGTTTTGTCTAAAAGTATCGGGAAAATAGCGTGTTTATTTTGCATGAAAGCCAAGCGTTTGTTTCGTTTCCAACAGTGTCAATACTTGTCAAATAACAAGGCTCCACGAACTGACCTTTATAGCAGAGTGCTCTGCAGGAAGCTGATCAAACACAATTAGTCAGATTACTGAAGGAAACTTGTAAATACAAACTATGGCTTTGTAATAGTGAAATGTGTAACCCCTGGCCCTGTTCTTCACAAAACAGAGTCTTTGTCAAACGGTCGACGGACTATCCCCGGAAACCCAGGGGCAGTCCCTCGGAGAAGAGAATGTTGCATGCTATTATCTTTTCTGCCAGTCTGTGTGCTGCAGCTAAAATTAGACATTTACTTGGAAAGAATTGGAGAGGAAGAGGAACGATCTGCACGGTAAGAGGGGTTATATATATATATTTTTTTTCTTTTAATAGGGTACATAATATATAGCAAATCCTCAAAACATTTTGTATACTACAGTATGTAGTGAGCTTTAAAGTTTGTTAAGTTGGGCTTTATACACAAATGAATACAAATTGGAACTGAGGAACAACCACAGAAATATTATAATAAAAAAACATTGATAAAGTTCTTCGGTGCATGAAGTTAAACTTTTTTTCATCGAAATTAAGACATTTCAAACGAAACGCATTGTCACATTAAGATTTCCGTTTCAGTTTTAATAATCAACGTAGTCGAATAACGAATCTACAATTTAAATTAAATGTTGAAGCAAAAGCTACATTATTTGCTAGGCCCAAGTTTTGTAATATTAATGATATATTTATGCATGCCGCAATAAATGAATATTGAAGACAGAGCTGAACTCAATTTAAGAAAGAAAGGGACGCCTACGAAAATTCTTAGAACTGTTTGTTAAAAATAGAGCTATTGCTACATAACTATATCTTGAAAATATCTGAGATCTTTCGATATTTTCAAGAAGCTATAACTACATAATATCACTGAAGCTGAGAAGACAGACCGCGATAAATCAGTTCACAATTGTTTGGTTAAGTAGTTGATAATTATTCTATCTGACACCCTTTCCCGTACTTTGAAATTAAATTTAGAAAAAATATTTAAACGTTTTATTTGTATGTTTACTGAGTGAGTGAAATGCAAAGATTTGATTCGCGGAAAGGACGGGCCTTTGAAAAATCGAAATTTCTGTTGAGCTGCCCGGAGACAAGGAGATACTTGATTCAAATATGTCCACGTCTTACACACACGGAGTTGGGACGTGTTTTGGAGTGCCTAGTTCGGGATCAGAGTGACATTGATGTTTCTGAAGCTCATGCAGTAATCGCCAAGTTCCCGCGTGTTTTCCCGTTTCGCCTCGAGCACTCGCATCATATCATGTTTCAAGTAAGAGCAATAATAGCGCAGTTTGCAAAATGACAGTACAGTGAAGCGTTGGTTTAATAGTATTATAGTGATACTACAAAACGTCTAAGAACCGCATGGACGTATGACTAGGAAATAGACCGCCTATTAATATACCTACACTTCTGATAATAAGTACTGGGCATATTTTGTACAAAGGGCTTTTCTTGGCCTTATTTGCGGGGGGAGGGTATGCTCGGAGGGGATTTTTCAACTTGACAATACCTTTAGTACATTAATTTAGTATACAAATATCAGCCAATGGGCTTATTTTAGGGTAGGCTTATCTTCGGAAGTATCGTTTGCGTTTGCCATTTGTTTTCATGGGGCTTACTTTCAGGGGGACTTATTATTCGGGGGGGGGCTTTATATCGTAATATTACGGTAGAATAAAATCGATTCTGGCTTGTTTGAAGAGTTATGACGGTATTTTCGGGGCCACTAGTTCTTAGGAGTTTATCTTCAAAAAACTTCATCCATAAACCACATATTTAAAATTCTGAAACAATTGCAGTAAATTTTAAACAATCTTGTTTCGCACACGCACCATGTTCAGTCGGGCCGAAATCGATAATCCAGCACCATTCCAAATCTGTAATATAATAAATTGTTTTTAAAAGTTAGAATAAAAAGATTTCGATAATTGTTTTGATACCTATTGACAGGTAATATATTGACAGGTAATATATACAGCCACAGATCTGATCTGTCTGTATACGTATACCGAGTCGTGTTCGAAACCATCCTCGGAAATATTAAGATCAAACAAATTTATATATCTGAAAACATCCTTTCTGAAAACCATATATCGCAAATTGCGTTTTTTGTTTTCCGCTTTTCTTTACGAAATCTAACAAAAATGAAGATGTTTATCGGCGTTGGTATTACATTTCAATAAAGAGAAATTGTACAATTCCGTGGTGAATCCAGTGAAAGATGTACTGGATCTTTTCGACTTTTTATTTATATAAATCCTTTTAGCGAATATTGGCGTGGGATAATCGCACCGTATACGGGCATAAATCATAAATACAAAATTTAAATTCCTTGATAATTTCAGCGTCACGAACATCTGGAAATTTTGGTTGTGAACAAGCGCCGTGCCTTTCACTCCCTCTGACCTGCACAAATTGAAAGCTTATCGGTAGTCAACACTTGAACAAATCGTACTTGCGATATATGTTTGCTACTAGCGTGTCTATTCTCCATAATAATAATAATAGTAATTTAATCTTATATACCGTATGCATAAACAGATCGCTACATGACCTATAAAAGTGTCAGCGGCTAGGCATGGTGCCAGTCTTTCAGGTCACCAATTCAGATAAAACTCGCTGCCATGTTTCGAGACCGTTTTTGTATTCGATCAGTCGCGTTCTCTACATCTCCGAGTCGTTTGCAAGTAAGTTGAGTTAGTTTCTCAGTCGCATGTTATCAACCACACGCGAATGAGTGTACTTGACATTTGATAAATCTGCTCTGTAATGAGTATTTTACTGATTTACTGAAATTTTAAGAATTAAGCTAAATCAATTCAAATTTAACCTGTTTCTGTGTTTGTGAGGAAATACATGTGATGTGTATCTATATTTTAAAAGTTTACCAATTATTTTCTCTTTCAGAGAAAGCTGGTTCTTCTTCTGCTATGCTTCGTGGTTCTGTCAACGATTGTTTTTCACAAATTATTTAATCCAAAACCTCTAATAAGAGTTTCTTCAAGCCATTCAGAGAGGGGTAAGTATTACGCGCTGTTCACGGCAGACAACCTTCAGATTTCAATAACCTTAGCCTTAGGTCTATATATACGACTTAGAAATGTATAATAGCTTCTATTCAATATATATTGTATTCGAAGAATCGCCCAACACGTTCGAAAGATTTTAATACACGTAGAGGCATCGAGGAACTTATTATTGATCGCTTGAGAGTCTTGGAAACTATCACAAGATAATAGTATGTCTGAAGTCTTGAGTATCGTACGAAGAGTTGAATTACACTTTACAGGCCAAGGTCAACTAAGGACCGAGAGAATTTGGTTTCTCGAGGCAGTTACAGCTTGACTGACCGAAATATCGGGAAACCAAGTTCTCTTCTCAATGTCCTCTTTCTTTCACTTCCTGTCCTATTCATTATAGCTCGATAACTTTCATTGATGTTTACATATTATATGGTATATACCAAGATGGCCTTCAAACGTTAATGACGTAATATGACATCATAAACAATGGTTTTTAAAATCTGCTAAGGTAGTAATTATGCCATATTTTAGCAAAACAGTGAGACAGATATAAAGCAAAAGCAAAATAGAAGCAATTTCATCACTTGTATATCTAAATTGCTTTCACCTATGCAACTATCAGCTTCGTTACAACAATATATGTCGTAGTTTCCATAGCAACAGGATGTATTTTATCATTTCCTCGATTCTTAGAATTGTTTCTTAGAAATTGGCTAGAAAAGGCCAAAATAATCTTAAACATCTTCTTCAAGCAGATTCTGTACCTTGAAAGAGCTATCAGAAAATTGGAGAATGTTAAGGGGCAGTAACCATAGCAACAGGAGAAATGGGCTCTGACTTTGTTATTCTTCAAAGGAAAAGTTCAATCTTTGTAGACATAGCAGCATTCGTAACTACATAGCTATACCTATACTATAGTAAAGATGGAGAATTTCAAAAAATTGAAGTCCTACCCACAATGCACTACCTTCTACAATAATTGAAGCATATTTTTAGAAAACGACAGTAGCCTCGTTTTGATGAGTAAACATGGTGAAACTATGAAAACTATGATTGCATTGCTTCGAAGTTTGATGATAAAAAATAATCCAAAAATCAAGAAACCGCTTTTAATTTGGAAATTACCGTTTTTTAAAATTATATGACAGCAAACATTCATAAAAGGATTCTCCATATAATTTTAGAATACTTGAAGTCGTGAAATTTTATGCAAATACTGCAAAGGATTCAGAACTTATGGATAAAAACATACAGGGGGGAGGGGCGTTGTCTGTAATTTTAAGTGTCAGTTTTCGGCGTTTGGAAGTTACATAGGGAATGGCAGGTGAGGCAGAAATGATTCTTGTTAACAAAATATTCTCCTCTCTTACAGAGCACGAGAACACATACAACAAAAGGAGGCAAGCAGACGAAAATGAAAATGAGTCTGGGAATGAATGGGAAAATGGGACAACTGATAGAAAAACTAATAATGATGTTGTCAACGCTCTTCCCACACATTCGACTAGAACTGATTCGACCGAGTTTGAGGGTGGACCGATACAATTTAGGACTAAAGGTAAAATATCGAAATCGTCCACTGCACGTCCAGGAACGAAATCTCGCATCTGGCTACACTCCACTAGCAAGATAGCAGTGACTAAAACCACTTTAAAGGATCATGGCTTGCAAGTGCCCGCTACACAATCAGCTGCGAGCGAGTTTAGCGAAGCAGTGACGTCACTTTCTAAAAGAGATAGTAAAACAAAGGAATATGGCACTAGGATTACGAGGAGACGTGACGTATGTGCATATGTAGGACTGAACGGTTGGCCCGTAGATGGAATGGGGACTTTGATGACCGCTACTGACCATTATAATCTCAGCTGTACCCCTCATCAAAGTACACCTCAAACTTGCAGAAAACCTTTCAGCTATTTCAAGAGGTATTATCCCAGCACCAAAGTTAGAGAGTGTGCAGACCACACGAAACCCAGTTCTCCCATCTGTACATTTACAACAAAGTTCAGGATTAGTGCTGACGATAAAGTCGAGGCTAAATGCAGTAGTGACGTGTGTGGGCAGAGCACTGTTGATCTAGGGTGTCGAGATACAGAGTATGGTACAATTGACGATATAAAACGCTGGAAAGTGTATGAAAACGTTCTGGATCTTGAACAAGATTTGCCACAGATTGTCACCCAGAACAGTCTCCATGGGTTTTGTTTTTGTTTTCTGAAGTGCAACCCAACTGGTCATGAGACGATCTTACAAAGTTTAATTTTCCCCCCACTAATGAAAACTATACAACAACGAACTTCGAAGCCAATCAACATAAATATTTTGGTAGAGGACGCTGTTTCCAGAGAACATTTTTACAGAGTTCTGCCTCGCACAGTCGCCACACTTCGCGACATTGCTATAAACGCAAGTCGGCGGTCGCAAGCGACTGTCATTGACTTTGAGATGGTTCAAAGTTTCGCCTCGTATACGCTGGGGAACATACAGTACTTGTTTGCTGGTCGCAAGTACGAAAACACAAACAAAGCCACGGTCAGAGAGCCTGGCATCGAGGTTATAGTTGAATTTTTGAGAAAGTTTGGCTATCAAACTTTAATTCACGAAGATCTGTGTTGGTTCGACTATTGGGGAGGCCTAATTTCGCCAGTCTTTAAGACACAAAAATTACCGTATTTCTCAACTGAGTTTAAAGAGGCCTTTGAAAACTACACAACTAAAACAGCGTCCCACATTGATAACAGAGGGCTCAGCCATATGGCCTGCGAAGTTTTGAGAAATCTTGGTTACACGAATCCATTTAATGGACGGAACCTCCCAACTGTTTGTCTCGATGGAAAATTTATGAGCGAGTATTTTTTAAACTATGTCATGGACTTTGTCAAAGCAGCAGAAAGTAACAAACATATTGCTCCGGCTTTTCTATACACCCACTTAAACACTGGTCACGAATCGACTGGGAAGCGAATCAGAACTGATGACGTTATTCTATCACAGTTCGTAGAGAACATGGCACAGAAAGAAAACACGCTAACCGTTATTTTGTCGGATCATGGAGGTAAAACAACCAAATATGCTACAAACACACTGGAAGGTAACTTGGAGATATTTAGTCCAATTCTGTTTATGATTATTCCGCAGAAAGTTGCTTCCAAACTTGGCAGGAAAAGAATGGAAGTTTTAAAACTAAACGAGAAAAGGTTAGTAACACTTCTGGATCTTCATAGAACACTCATGTCCGTTGTAGAACTGTCAAAGGAACCCGTCCAGGATCATGACGTTAGCGGTCTTTTTGCACCAATTCCTGCCAACAGAACGTGTTCCGATATATCTGGACTAAGCAGTGATGCAATGTGCCGTTGTGAAGGATGGAACAAATTCCTATCAAAAGGCGACGCAATGGTGTTATGGCTTGCCGAGTACGCCCTGGGTCAAATCAATGAGATGATTCAGAGACAGTATATGGAAGGCGCCGTGAGACATACATCTGGATATGGAGCGTGTGCGAGATTCGTAGGCAAAAAAGTTGCGCGTCCTCGGAGAAAGTTGATTGGAGAATTTTTCATTACCACTATGGTTTTGGTGGTTGTGCCTGCGTGGGGCATAAAATCTGAAGAAAGGTTTGAAGTTGTACTTAAACATTCTGTAACTCAGAAAGACAATGTTACTCTTGAGCAGTTTATACGGTTAAGCTTCTATAGTCCGTATCAGTCATGTGCAGATAAAGGCGTAGATATAAAGCTTTGCGCATGCGCCCACAGAAAGTCTAAAAGGCGAATGCCCAATGATATCATTAGAACTGTTAACAGATCCTCATTTAGGTTGGAACATACTTTAGAGCTACTAGATTCGGAGTGTTTGATTGTTGTTTTACGGAGAAAGAAATACTCTGTTCCCGGCAAACCTCGAGGAACCCGAATACTTACCGTAGAAGTGGTCAATCAATGCAACGATAGAACTTTTCTGCTGAACCTCGGTGGATCATACGCACAAGCGACTTTTTCCCAGTCCACACCAGTAACGGTGACAGTAAAACCTCGAACTATTAACTTCCTTGTAACTGTTTACCTGAAATGGAAATTCGGTCGTTATAACCCCGATATACAGCATACACTAATATATGAGCGCAAACGTTGACCTACTACAAATCTTAACGGACAACTGATGCTGGAAATATCCGATCAAAAGTAATATATATTATGAATTATTTAAAATAAAAAACTGTTTGCAAGCTTTATAATTATATAGAGTGTTTCGGTGTCATATATATACATATATATACTAACCACTGTCTAACGTTCAGCTTTGCATGGCCAGTCACGCAAAATTAGGTTACTTTTATCTGCTGTTCACAAAAGTAACCCAGTTCCTCCTCGTTGAGTATTGATTTTAGTTGATTTACTTCACAATATATTTCCAGCTATTAGCGGCAAACTATACGAAACGTTTTTCTCGGAAAACATTTTATAGAATGAAAGGCATAAAGCAGCCATTACACAAAACATTTCGGCAGACGTAATATAGTAGTGAATCGAAGTATGATGATGACTTCATCAATCAGATAACAATAACAATAACAGTAACAGTAACAATAACAGTAACAGTAACAATAACAATAACAATAACAATAACAATAACAATAACAATAACAACAACAATAATAATAATAATAATAATTTACAGTTATTAAAAGTATTATACTAAAAATCTCAATGCTATTTGTTAAAAAGATAATTTCGAAAAAAGTGATACAATTATTTTAAGTTTGGCTCAATAAACGTTCACAGAAGGAGGGAGTTTTAAAATAGAGTTTGATAATAATAGAGATAAATATTTTCTGTCCCCAAAAACTATTTTGCATGAAATTATTGCCGGACCATGGCGTAGAGCAACTCATACACCAAGGGTTGTAGGTTTAAGCTGACGTTTCGAATGCTAGTACGAAGGGCTAGCGCTCAAAACGTCAGCTAAAACCTACCATCCACACGGCGACAAACATAAACATCATCAATCTTGATTTGCCCTACTGGAGTACTGGCCGACCTAGAAGCCCTATTTTTTTTCAAAACTAGGTTATCAGAGTAACTCCGAGGGTTGATTACTGATGCCTGTCGTTGTTTTTTCTCAGTAAGAAATAAAAAAAAATGAACAAAGAAAAAACAACGAGGTGGCCAACTCGATTTTTCCCCTCAGTCACTAAAACCTCTCCGACTTAGGTACTTAAAATATGGGCTTTAATGAGGGGAAACTAAGAATTCTGTAAGGGAATATATTTCAGTGTTCGAGAATCTTAAAGAATCGCTCCAGAGTTTCCCAGCGTCTATCGGCGTTGATCGCACTGCAGAGGTCTACTGATATTGCAGTATAACACAAGAGGGCCACCAATACGCATTGTAAATCCCGCCGTCCCGACTATTTTTCTCCTCAATCCCGCTATCCCATTACACTCTTTGTTCAAATCCCATTCCCGTCTTCTAGGAGTCAATTGTTTTGTTCGAAAGGCATTGAAAACAACTGATGGAGTAGAAAATGCGGCGCATTACTGAATACTGGTTAGGCCTACTCCGGATGCTTAAGTCGCTAGGTAATCGATAGGTAAAGCTATGCGACTTAAGGCGACTTAAGGCGACTTAAGGACCTGGTTCCGGTTGTTCAAAGGGTGGATAAGCTATCCGCCGGATAAGTGCTAATCACTTTTAAAAATAAGCCAAAGATTGTTCAGTTTCTTTTTTATTTATCTATCCCTGGTTATTCAGTGAGTGGAAAACTCCTAATGCAATGGGTAAAATGGTATCGCACACAGCCTCGATTATAAACTGATTGCTGAAATAGAAAGCACTTATCCGGCGGATAGCTTATCCACCCTTTGAACAACCGGACCCTGGAGTAGATCCCCGGCTTTGTGGACTTGAACTGTGAAGCCGAGCCGACCGATATTCCACGACCCATAATACTCTTCGGGCTGAGC
>JANVCH010028002.1:0-11639 GCA_025505405.1 Epizoanthus rinbou
TCTAGATCCGCACGTGTGTATGAACAAGTGCAATATCAATAACAGGTTTGTCAGCAACCCATGACCTACAACGTAACCATTTTCTGCTTGAGGAGGCCAGTGTGTTTTGATATTTGACAGAATCACATTTACATGAATTGAAGGAAAATGGCAGATGGCTGCCTGACGGATGTTTCCCATTTGTTGTATACGAGATACTTCAACTCTCTATTATGAACTCTGCTGAGCATACATGTAGTAGTGTAATGAATAATATAATTAATGATATAAAATTATTTGATAGGCAGAAAATGCAACAATTGAGCCATTTTTATTGCTTTGATTGAATAAATGGCACAGTTTTATAATACTATCTAGAAAATAATAATTATTATTATAGGCAGCACAATCATACAGTCAGGTATCTAGCATGTCAAGGCAAGATGCCAATCATGAATTCATCCATTACCGGTATTATAATTATTATTCAATGGACAATGTACAGTGAATACTTGTTGAAAAATAAGTTTTGTTGCACCAATTGATACAACGTTCGTTAGAAATTAGGGATCACAGAGATTGAAGTCTCGATCAGTATTTGGGCTTTTGATTATATATTATATATTCCTTAATTTTCTCAAAACTACACTGACCTTACACAGGTACGATCTCTTCAGGTGGGAGCATGTAAGAAAATCTGTAATCCAGCCAATTTTTGATGTTGGAATCTAGAATCCAGAAGTTAGAATTCAGAATCCGGCCAATTTTCGATTTTGGAATCTGGAATCCAGTGGAAGGGAATCCGGAATCCATGCCAGGGTTCAATCTTAACGCTCGTCTGGTGGCCGGCGGCCAGTAGAAATCTTCACGGACCACTAAAATGTCACACTTACAGGCCTGAGTTGGCCAGTAAAGATATTACAATAAATTGCTTATAATAATAATAATGGTTTCATTGAGCTTGAGATGGCACATATAAGAAAATATTATACCATAAAATATGACTCACCTGGAACTTTTCATCTCTAAAACATTTTAAAACGTACAATGTACGGTATAACTCTAGCTTACCGTAAATACCCGCAGATAGGCTGCCAGTGGATGTAATGACATTTGTGGTCTGTATGACCATGGCCAGTGGGGAAAAAAGTTAAGATCTAACCCTGCATGCAAAACAATTTGGCCATTGCATGGGACATTAGACAGTGCAATGAAAGGCCTGCTAAAAAACAGCTGAGTGTACTTGTTGGAATAAATTCCCACAATAAACAGAAAATCATTAGTTGGCTATTATTGGACTGTTGTTTATACATAAATTATATTATTGATTGGAATTAATAATTATGCAGTCGTTAATGTATACATGTATTAAATAAATCATGTTATCTACTACATCTGTTTCAGTGCTTCATCCATACTGATTGAGAGGAAATGCTGTGGCAGCAAGTGTTTGTTCTTATTCCATTCTGTCATTTTATTCAAGGTCTACACTGGAGGTGTTCACGGTGATATGTGTGAGACATACACTGTAGGTCAGGTGGACGAAAAGGGTCATCAGCTGATTGGCGCATGTCAGCACAGTTTGTATGCTGCCATTGCTAAGTGCCGCCCAGGACAGAGATTGTCCGCAATAGGAAACACGATAAGGTAAGTTGCGGTGGGCACTTGATCACAGAGTGTCCAATTGTCCCGATTTTGGCGGGATTGTCCTGATTTTAGGTGCAGTGTTCCAAGTTTTGCAAGGTTCTATTTCCATACATTTGCCGTAAATGTCCCGACTTATTACATGTCTGAACTCTTTCCCATACATTTGCTATAATTGTGTTTTTAATTTTAAAGAAATGTCCCGATTTTTTCCCAATTTTGAGCTCCAAAAGTTGGACACTCTGTGATCATGAATTTTAAAGTATAATTGTGTATTATATTTCAGTTATAGGTGATGCACAGGTAGCTCCGGCTATGGGATGGTGTTATATGTAATATATTAAGCAAATGTAGTGCCTGGGATGGTGTACCGGTAACATGTAATAGAAGCAATTAAATGTATGTACTAAGAATGTTGTGTTTGACACATTTGTACTGTTAGTTGTAATACCAGGTAACTTGTCAAGACACTGATTTTGTCTCTCTGTTTCTTAGTTTTGTAGCTGAACAGCATGGCTTCTCTGTGTCTCCACACTGCAATGGCCATGGTATAGGATCAGTATTTCATGCTCTTCCAGACATAAGCCATGTGGGTAGGTGGCTTGCTAGATAAAGTCTGTTGTTCTTCGTGAACAATAAAGTGATACAGGAGATCTCACTGCTGTGCAACATGGCACAGCCACACATTACACCTCACTACACCACACCACACCATTTCACACTGCACTGCATCACACCACACCACACCTCACCACACCACATCGCACTTCACCATTTCACACTGCAGGCCTGCATCGCACCACACTGCACCATGCCACACCGCACTGCACTGCACTGCACTGCACCACACCACACCACACCACTCCACACCACACCACACCACACCACTCCACACCACACCACACCACACCACACCACATCACACCACACCACACTGCACCACACCACATCACTCCACTCCACTCCACATTGCACTTCACCACACCACACCACACCGCACCACACCACACCGCACTGCACCATGCCACGCTAAGCCAAGCCATGCCACGCCACACTACGCCACTCCACATTGCACCACGCTGCATTGCACTGCACTACATCACATTACATCACATCAGATCATATCCTGTGATTAGGGCACCTCACATCACATCACACCACGTTACAGGCAGAGCAAATACACGACAACATAGCATAGCATGAGTGTAGCTAAAATAATAGCATATATACCTGGACCCAGTTGTTCGAAAGCCGATCAACACTAACCCAGGGCTAAACTCTTAATCCATGTTTGTATTTACTACCTTATAGACTGGTTTGAGCTGCCATTTCAGTGGGTTTCCAAGGAAGAAAGACTCGATAGTATTTTATAAGCCCCAGCATCATATTCTAACGCGAAGAAATTGTTTTTTTTAGTTTGGCTTAACCCGGGATTAAAGTTAACCATCTTTTGAACAACCGCGCCCTGTATATCACACCAGTGATATGTACATGTATATTGTAAATTGATGGCACAAATAAATTTGCAGAGAATAGCACAGCAGCTAGAGCACAGCAAAGCACAACACGTACAGCACAGCATATATATACATGTAGCGTAGCATAGTGTAGCGTATCGTAGCGTATCGTAGCGTAGCATAGCATAGCACTGACAGCGCAACATGGCAGAGCATGACACAGCACAGCACAGCACAGCAAAGCACTGACAACATGGCACCACACGCCACAGCACAGTACAGCACAGCACAGCACAGCACAGCAAAGCACTGACAACATGGCACCACACGGCACAGCACAGCACAGCACAGCACAGCACAGCACAGCACAGCACAGCAAAGCAAAGCAAAGCAAAGCACAGCACAGCAAAGCAAAGCACAGCATGCACAGCAAAGCAAAGCACAGCACAGCAAAGCAAAGCACAGCACAGCACTGACAACATGGCACCACACGGCACAGCACAGCACAGCAAAGCACTGACAACATGGCACCACACGGCACGGCACGGCACAGCACAGCACAGCACAGCAAAGCAAAGCAAAGCACAGCATGCACAGCAAAGCACAGCACAGCAAAGCAAAGCACAGCATGCACAGCAAAGCAAAGCACAGCACAACACTGACAACATGGCACCACACGGCACAGCACATGCAGCACAGCAAGGCAAATTAAGGTACAGAGCAGCACATAATATCTATGTGTTTAACTCCTAACTATAACGTATAAATTGCAGCCAACAACAGACCTGGTGAAATGAAATCGGGAATGACTTTTACGATAGGTAAGTAAGTACGTTTTCTTTCTTATCTGCGGAAAAATCTGCTAATCGTCCTTAAGGCTGTCTTGATTGTATGCACTTTATGAAATTTACAAATTACAGATCACAACAATTTGATACATAATTCTTCACTTTTGTAGCATAGGTCAGCTTGGGAAGCAGCATTACCAATACTGAGTCTGTACTCGCCCATTTTTGACAGTGCCCCAGTGATGGCAGGATCAAAGTTTTGCCTTTTGGTGAAAAATCTGAACCTGCATCAGTGTGTACATTTGACTGTTCCCCAGCATTATCACGTGACCCTGCAATCGCCGTAGTCGCGTTTAAGACAAAGGTTTCAAATCGAGGCCTGGTGCTAAAACTACAGTAATGTATGAGACTTTAGCACCAAGCCTCGATTTAAAACCTTTGTTCACAGGAACTGGAGCGTAATTCGGAAATGGGCTATTGTGTTTGCATTGGAGCGGGTTTGAGTACCTTATTACCTAAAATTCGCGCGTCGCAAATTCGCATTAATATTATTACGCGGGAATTTTCTAAGTGCGTTAATTTCGACAACCTTAGATTTGTGGCGCGACAATTTTAACAGCAATAATTTTATTTATTTATTTATAGCATGTCTAAAACACACACCAAAAAAACGGGAACCGGTAAAAGTTCGTACTCTTAAAAGTCTTTGTTCATTTGATGTTTTTAAGAAAATCATAAGGTTTGTCCTGCTTTAAATGTCAATACCAGGTGATTTCTTCAGTGCCTGCGTCTGTGTCTTCCTCGGCCGCTACGTCAGATGGCTCTTTGTCACTATCAGAGTTTTCTTCACATAATCCATTCAAACTTTAACGGGATCAGAAGTAAGGTATACGGTTGTATTTCCCAAATAAAGATTTCGTTTTGTCAAAATACAAAGTGTTTTGTCTACACGCGCTAATTTTCTTGAAAAAAAATGATACCTTCGATATCGCGTTAATTTTCTAGAATTGAAAATGTCGGTCCCTTCAAACCGCATTAATTACATCGATGTTAATATTCTCATGTGTTAAATAATTGAAATCGACATTTTAGGTAATAAGGTAGTCCTAAGAAGGACTGTTGTTGGTGACTGACGTTTCGACAACCTGTTTGGAAGTCATCTTCAGAGTCAAAGAGTCAAAGAGTCAAATTATTTACTCTGAAGATAACTTCCACACAGGTTGTCGGAACGTCACTCACCAACAACAGTCCTTCTCAGGACTACACAAACCCGGACAATCACTCTACTGCAAACATTGACTCTGAAGATGACTTCCACACAGGTTGTCGAAACGTCAGTCACCAACAACAGTCCTTCTCAGGACTACACAAACCCGGACGATCACTCTACTGCAAATCATACCAATAGGTAGTCTTGATAGTGCATCCCTAGTATATTGCCATTATTGCTCTCAATACATACATTTTAAACTTAATTATACTTTGTAACGCGTGATGCATCACTTGTATTAGTCAGTTGTAAGCGCATTTGAAAATTTAATATTGAGTTTGCGCTATATAGATAAATTTCATTATCATTATCATTAGTCGCCTATAGTCTATATGCCTATATGCGAGGATATGCGAGCAGAGATCTCTGATATCCCCACATTATTCTCCTCGTCTATCGTGGGGATATGAGAGATCTCTACTCGCAGGGTACCTATAGTCGCTTATCGTCACCTTTTAGCACGAATAAAATTCATATTTTGCTCATGCTCGTGTTCTACATCTGCATTTGGATTGCTCTTGCGTCTGCGTTTGCTTCACCTCGATTTACCCTAGAAAAGTTGTGAAGAACAATGCGGACGCAAGGAACGGAACGTTTCCCCTTTTCTTGCATCAGCGTCTGTCTCTCGTTTTTTCTTTGCGTCTGTGTCTCCAGTGTAAACAAGCCCTATCACCTCCTTTATAATTTAACAATAAGTTATTGAGCAAATTGTGAGAAATTGCTGTATTTTGTCATTCTAAAGAATATTCTTAGAGGTATTTTGTGTCATAGAAACAGTGTGGCAACCAGAGCAGAGTAAAAACTTGTTATTTCTATAATCTGTTGGAATGACAGAGTATTACTATAAATTAAGCAAAGAGTAAGAACTAAAGACACATCACTTCCATACTCGTGTCAACCACTGATAACTTTCTCAAATTACGTCAAAGAGTATTTATTGGCCAGCCATAACAGTGTATTTAAAAAATCAAAGCCGTCTCCAACTTAGTTTTCCCAAAGTTAATTTACAGTTACAGTTGTATTTTCTTAATAATATTTCCACCAAAACTTATCAGTTATTATTAGGAAATAGCGAGACTCATTCCAGAAGTTTTTAAGAATTTCATAATCATTTCTTAATAAATTGATGTTGGACCCTCGAACTATCTCCGTTAATCTTTGATACCACAATTAGTATTTATATTTCAATTACTGGCCTATAGCAGTGCTAAACGTCAATGTTCAATAGAGTTTCAAGTGCCGGAAAATATCCAACTGAAAATAGCTTGAAATGTATTCCAACAGAAGTTTCCAACACAAGAAAAGCTTCCTGTCCTTTATGACATCATTTCTGTGGTCTCTCAATTATATATTCTAGTTCTAGTATTTTTACAACTACCCAACGATCACAGGTCAGTGAACTTTTATTCACGCACAAGTTAATTCGTGCCCTGTATGTGCTGACTCGGGAAACTGATGAGATGCGTCATCAGTAAGGAATCCTTACACGTGTAGTTCTCCGAGGCGAACAAATGCTGGGTCTATCACCTCGATATTGTATAGATACCCCATCTGACCATCTTTCGTTGCAGCAAGAGAACACTAACGAAGGAAATATTATATTCGTTAAGCAACGAAGCAAATTGATAAGCGACGACAATTCTAGCTGTATTGAAGTCCTTTGAACAGCCGGAACCAGCGCTCGCTGAGCATGTCTGCCAACGATAAAGCAGTAGAAGTAATTGAGCTGAAAAAGCGATTATGGACACGGGTAAAATTCCCAAGTACTGGAGATGTGGCAACAGATGAACCGCCGAACGATAGTGAGAAGGAAGCGGACAATACACAGAAAAAGAAGCGGCCGAAATGGAAAGTAGTAAGTTGCACCAAGATTATTTATTCAGATTAACTTGGCGCATTTTTTGTTTTATCTTTCACTTCCGCAGAAGTTCACCTCATCCACTGATCAATTGCATGTTTTGTGTTAATATCGAAGTGCTATAATGTTTTAACAGTGAATTATAATCTCAATTTTTCTCTGTTTCCCGCTAGAGAGAAAACGTTTCTCGTATTAAAAGTGAAAGGATGCAGGCTTGAGTGTTTGGATGATCACATAATAAGTTTATGCGTATTTGTCAGTTTTAAATAATGTCCTGCCAAAAGCTACTCCGTGGATGGAAATATAATAATCAGTAAAAATGATTAATGGTAACGAAATAAAAATGAATATTAGTAATTGAACTTTTGTCATTGGGAAAAACAAATAACTTGACTGGATAAAGAATAAAGCGAAAGTTGCAAATGAATAACAAATAAGAAGCTGAAAGATGGAGTCGAGCAGAATAAATAGAGAATACTCGTTTTCATGTATAAGAACAAGATATTTTGGCTGAGGCTCATTGTTCTTAATAATTTGGGCATTTCAGCCTCAAATTGTTCTTAAATTGTTCTTATTTCTATAATTAATAAGATTGCTGCAGTTTGTAAATAAGAAATGAAATGAACGCAACCCTGCTCCAAAGCCCTGGCAATGAGATTAAAACAACTTAAGCGCGGAAAATTATATTTCGTCTTGAAACATTGTTATGGCTCCGAGTCTTCCCAGCCTCGGATTGTTCTTTTGAGAACAATTTAACCTCAGTGTTCTTATAAAGTTGTTCTTATTAAAAACAAGCGCGTAGCTACCCAAAATCGCCTTCAGGAGATGTTTCTTTGCTCAACCTTTGCAACTTCCTGTTGACTGTACCACCAGCACTACTTCCTTTTTCAGAAACTGGTTGGGAGATTGTCAGTGATATGAGTATAAAGGTGGAATGTTGTAAAATTCCATACTATTAAATGACATCATGAAAAACAAACAGGACATAGTTACCCTATGAGCTTGGAATGTCTACACTTGTGACTGATCTGAATCACACGTGAGACACTGAGCAGAAATGGGACTAGGAAGTTGCCAGAATAAACGAAATATGAATCATATGAAAACGCGAAGGCGCTCCAAAGCATTCCGTGTACCTAACCAGACCTTTGTCGTTTAATATTTGCATTAAATAATGCTGTCAAATTAAAGATTTTATCGCATTAGAAAACGGCAACTCCGAATCAATATCATATCAGATTTAATAAAGCGACCTCTCCCTTTGAATCAGGGCCCTCCTTCCTTCTATATAGGATTTAGGTTGAATTAAACGCTGCTTGTGGCACTAGCTCATTCAAGGAAATACAGATTTCAACAGGAAACAGACCCGGCTGTCAAGGAAGTCGGCGTGAGAAAAAACAATCCGGTTATCCCACGCTTTACATCCTGGTGTTAGATTTCGAAATTTATGAAATAGGGTTTGCTTTTAAAGTCTTCTTTGCGTGTTAGTTTTAAGTGCTAAAACGTCTAAGATTTTAAAGCCGCTACCGTTATAAAAATATAAGTGCTTGCGCCTATTTCTTATCATAGTGACTAAAGAAACATTGAAGGTATAATAATTAATATGCCGAAAGTTATGCAGTCCTACAATTCATGAAGGAGCATTTTGATGTACCAAACTTGTTCACATGGGGCAAGCTGTTTTCATGGCAAACATGTTTTGAATGATAGGTCTGTCATAATTTTCTTTGAAGGCGGTTTTCTGGAAACTTTTGCCTTAATATCGTAGGTTCTCTTAACCAAGGTTTATTTTCAAACTTTCGATAATATCTGAAGCAATATATCTATAAACTACATCAGTTATTAAAAGTCCAATGTACTGGAGGACTAGGCCGATGTACAGTTTTAAATTTTACCGTTATTGACATGGTGGTTGCTGTTAATTTGCTTTTTGTTTGTTTGTTTGTTTACTTATTTATTTGTTTGTTTATTTATTTAATTTTTAGATGCTCCATGAAGAATATAATACTTTATCTTTTTATCTGTAGCTGACCAAGACCTGCAGAATACCGAGCTACAGATTTACGAAATTCCCCTCGACTCAGTAGCGCATCAACGCACCAGTATTTACATCGGCGGCAAACGCGTCGCACCCAGACGAGATACTGGCGAGAGTGCCAATCATAAGGACCCTCACAAATCTCCTATTAAAGACACAAAAAAGAAAGAAAGTAAGTCAACCAATTTTGTTTGCATCTCGTGCTACAGCCTGACTACAGTTGCCCCTCCCCCGCCCCCTTATTCCCCTGCCCCCTTCTCCTCCCCGTCAGTACTTTGCGCGCTACCCTTGAACTTTTATACAGTGTTTAAATCAGTTGGAGAATTACAAACAACATCGTGACTAGTAGGTTGCAACCTTGTTCAGTTTTCGTCCCACGTTACATTTTATATTTGAAGCCACCTTATTTACGAAAGATATGTTGATGGGGGATTCCCTTTGTTTACCGGCACGATATGAATAATATGTTTTATCTTTGTTCTCAGATTGATTTTGATATATAAATAACAAAACGTAATCCGCATCAATTGCGTGAGTGGTTATAGTGGATTTTGTAATATCAGGAAACTGCCGCCAGTGCATACGGCTTATTCCTTTCCGATCCCAGCCGGAATCTGTGAAGCGAAGAAGCTACAAGTACAAAGTATTATTGTGTTCTACACTGTATGCATTACGTCACTGTACAAGTATTTCTGGAAGGTGTCTGTTTAGAGGTGCAGCAGGGGCGTGGGTTGATCCGTATTTTTTAAAAAAACAAGTGCTTCAACTTGATAAAACGCTATTTCCGCCAGGCACTTTCATCAAGTACCTAAATGTAACCAAAGAAGCCGGTGATAACCTTGTTATGCCACCATATGCCGCTCATCCGGCAACACATAGCTTCTTTCTGGCCCTCGACAGCCTAGCGCAGCCTGTTGATCTCGCCGCCCAGTTTGTTTGTTCAGTGATAGTAACATTGAAGCGTTGACCAATGATAAAGAAATGACCTTTTAGTGCCTCGCCCTCTTGCATCTATATTGGATGATGATCTTACAAATCAAAATCAGATCGAACCATTTCAACAGCACGTATATCATATGTAATTTTAAAACATTTATCTATGTAGACTACGAGTATAGCTTTTTTCCCTCCGTAATCCATCGAGAGTTGGCGAAGAAAGAAGCGCGGTCACTGGGAGGGATACTTTTTTCTTCGCCCATCCTTCTCGCGCTTTTCGCCAACAAGAGAAGGACTACTCGTAGTCAAGCATTTATGCTGCCCGACAGTAGACAAGAAACTAAACACAATTTACAAGTTATGAAGTCAATTATTTGTGGCGCGCAGAGGGGGGAAATGTCGATTATAGCATATATTTTGTCGAAAATGTCAGCACTTAAATAGACCTCTTTCGATTGGGGGTTTGTTGTCCCATTTCGGATCATGTGAGAATTCCCTCGAGAAATGTTTCTTTATTATTATAATGATGCATCGGAGGTATGCGATTAAAACACAAAGCAAGAATTCTCAAGAGTATTGTCACATGATCTGAATTGGGACAATAAACCCCCAATCGAAAGAGGTCTATTCAGTTGAGAAGATCTGAACGATATTGGGCACATTTATCAAACAACGATAAGCGAGGACCTTGCATCCAATAACTAGGTTTTAATTTTTGTCAAAAATATCATCAAAAATGTAGATCCTTATGCCTTAAATTCCAATGTATTTCCAATGTATTTCCAATATCTTTACTACATATATAAAGTGTACATAATCGTTCAATTCTTGGAATATTCCTATTTCTTAGAGATTTGTGGGTCTTCATAATCTCAACTAAGAGACAGCGATTATGGACAAAGGATTTGCTACTGTGATAATATATGGTTCAAATTTGCAGGGTTTTTTTATGACCTTAGGACCCAAATCGAACTCGAGACAACATTTGAAATTTATCGAACAAATACACCATTGTTCAACTTGTCCCAATGCGATCGTCTTTTTGGAAATTTGAGTGAAATTGTCGAAACCGGAAAAACTTCAAAACTTCCGATAGCATAACTTGTCCTTCCTCGAAGTAGAACAATCGAGGACAAACATTCTGAAAATGACATAATTGTAAAGATTAGCTTTCTAGTTATTCTGAGAAATTTTTTCCTATTCCTGTATAATATATTCTTAACTTAATTTATGTCACAAATTGGTAATAAAGTTTGCTTACTACTACTTCTCAACCATCGTGCCCGAGACATTTCATATGTGTGGCTCCAGTGCGATTCGCGCTTAATAAATATCCAATTTGTTATCTCTTTTAAAGCTATTGAAGATGTATTTAGATATAAATGACAATTATCTAGTGATTCGTTAATTGGTTCTAAAATTAATTTTTACTGATAAAAAACTGTGTTAACTTCCCTTTGGTTTCCACTTACAACCCCAAGTTAGTTGCCCAAAATGAAAAATCAAGTTCGTTCCATACCATTACTTTTGAAAAGTGTTTTTTCTTCGAGCTAAATAAGCTGGAAAAACTTGATCTTGGATAAATTAATGGTATTTATAAGCATATATAATATTTATAGGATGCAGGATTTTCTTTTTCAAATTAAATTTTCTGTTGTATATCCGGCAT
>JANVCH010028113.1:0-11637 GCA_025505405.1 Epizoanthus rinbou
GGGGAGAGCGAAGAGCCTGGGGACGAGGTTGCCTCGGATGGTCGCGTCGACACGTACACGTACACGTACACATTTACGTACACAGGGCCAGGGGTAATGAGGAGGGAAGAGTTTCCAGCTAGTGTAAGTAGCAATTTGTTGTCAGTGATGTTAGATTAACTAATTTAAAAATAGGGTTATAGGTAGGAACCAGATTTTTTAAAAACGCTTTACCGCGTTTTGGTGTTTATACTTGATCATCATGGGGTCATGGTTGTATACTTCACACGCCTGCAGCGTGTATTATAAGTTGTAACGCGCGCGCTTGATCATGAATCAAAGTTTGTTCTCATGCCTGGATAATTGATCTTTATAATATTATAATATATATATATAGGGAAGGAAAATTGGAGTAACTGCAGAATACCCCGCAACTATTGACTTGGCCATAGCTGTTAGCATCTGAGCTTCTGACCAGTTAAGTTGCAAGAGAGACGGAAAAATGTCAGTGTGGCCTGTGGGACTACTTAATTATGTATGCCATCTGCAGCTGCTCCATTTGTCTCTCAAACAATAGTGAATAGACCGTTGATTCCCATTTAGTGGTTTCTGTTCTGATCTCTATGCCTCCATCCTCGGAGACCCAGGCCAGGGGGGTGATCTGCCCCTGGGTCTCTGAGGATGCTATGCCCCAGGCTCAGGCTCTATTAGTCTATAATACTATATAACTACCAGGGGTTGAAAAGGGAAGCCAAATCTGTCATCTCCTTAAATATTTCTAAATTTACACTCTGCAAATTCTTAAATTCGAAATCAGGTCCAAAATCAGCTGGGTCAAACTGTACTGCAGATGTTAGAATCCAAAATCTGCTGATCAGCAAATACTTTCAAACAAATTATTGTCTTGAAATTATTTGTAGGTTGAAGCATGGTAGTTAAATTAACATTTTCTCAACTCCCTTTCTTCACTAGTCATCCCAAATATTTCTTGAGGATAACATTGCTTAATTTTATATCCAGTTTGCAGGGTAGGAGTATATATCTTTATACTTGAACAACACTGTGAGAAAGAATGGCTGCCCAGGCTGAGAGATCAGCTTTTAGGATTATCATTCAAGTATTTGAAAACTTTTCAAAACAAGTGGCAGGTACAGAAGTGCCCTTCAAGACTGTCGTGGTTGGCCTGCTTGTGTTTGGTATGCAGCAGTTTTTCAGCGACATCGTCTTTATCTGTCCAGAACAAAATTATTTGTCTTATGGAATACTCTTTATCATGGGTCCATTTGTCGTGTTATTTTGTATCTCAATGCTGGTGTCAGAAGATTTTTGGGCTCTCACAACTGGTTGCTGCCGAGTCCCGTGTCGGAGGCAGAGGGTGGTTTGGGTAAGAGCTGGAACAAGCCTTTTCCTAGCAACCCTTCCACCACTACTTTGGATCGTGTTTGCCTTTGCTGACGTGGATTTCTATGTTTGTGCCAAACTTGGTTCAAAGGAGGCTGCACTAGAAAATAAAACAGAAACAGAAACGATTGCAATAACGAAGAAATTCAACCAAGCAAGGAGCGATTCACAGATCATATCCTGGGCTTTGTTCATCAGCTTTACCTTGTTCTTTACACTTGTTGTCACTCTGAGACGCTTCTGGAAAATTAATGGAGAACTCCAAGGGAAACAGGACTTTGAAAAATATGAGGCAGATGAAGCCGTCTCCTACTTCAATGCCAAACTCAGGCCATTGGCAGCGCAGGGAGGTAAGCTGTTAGTGGATGACCTGTTTGAGAAATACAAAGACAAAGATCTTCTGACAAAGGTGTATCTGTGTGAGAAGGAGCTAGAAGATCTCTACCCAAACCACTCTGGGGTCGTGGCTGGCAAATATCGCAATAGTGATGCAAGAGGGGTGTCAAAAGTGTCTGCAACTGTTTCAAATGGTGCAGAAGAGGACATTCCACTCCAACCTTTGGTTTAAAATAATTTATAGGTACATACTTCATGGTTTTGAAGATGAAAGTCACATCAATCCTTTTTAGAAATGTTTATTTTTTATTTGTAACCTGTAAAGCATTGAGACTTACGGTAGTATAATGCTATATATATTATATATTATTATTATTATTATTATCTACATCTTTAACAGTATTATTGATTAAGGACACGTCAATCAGAAAATCTAAATGATCATTCTTAATTTTAGTTATGTTTTTAGAATGTTAAGGGTGCATCCCTTCCCCCTATAATCTCCACTATTGGTCCAGCGTTGATCTCTAAACCTAATGCAGCAGGTCAGTCATTTCATCTTGTCAAGACTAGTTCAGCAACTACAAGTGATAACCTCAGGAACAATATATGTTTGATAAAGAATGTGTCTTCTATTTTGATATTAAATTTACATTGATTTATAGGTACTATTTTCCATTAGATTTTCATGTTTGTTGAAACATTTTTTTAACCCCCTACTGCCATTACTTACTGTACCCCCCCCCTCTAATATCCATTGATGCTAAGCTTATCACAATCATTTCAATTTTCCAGTGGCCCCCAGCCTGTGTGGTTTGTGATCAATTCTGAGAAAGATTTATCTTAACTGTTACAGAGGCATTTCCAGGGCTGTTTAGGAATGTCCATTAAACTGCCAAATGGTTCTTTGTATCTCATTCCTCAGTGGTGGCAGTGGATAGCCAGGTGGTGTGGAGTGGTGGCAGTGGGAGTGGATAACCAGGTGGTGTGGAGTGGTGGCAGTGGGAGTGGATAGCCGGGTGGTGTGGAGTGGTGGCGGTGGGAGTGGATAGCGGGGTGGTGTGGAGTGGTGGCAGTGGGAGTGGATAGCCGGGTGGCAGTGGATAGCGGGATTGTGTGGAGTAGTGGGAGTGCTTTACCTACCCACCAGTATTTGTGCAGTTCTTGAACAAATGAAATTTGTTACAAATCAAGAAATTATATTTATCTTAAAGAAGGGGAAAAGTGGAATACAGCAAGAAAAAAGTGGTTTAGTCAATGAGCGGCAGGAATTTCCTCAGTCACTTAGGGCACTTTCTATTTGTCAGGTCCGGCCAGTCTGGCCAGGCAGTTTATCACCCTATGTTTGTACAACAACTTCGTACCAGAATGGACGAACTGCTCAGTACTTCTACTCCAGTAGTGGAGCCATTCTGGCCTAAACCAGTTCCCTAACTTGCCCCATTCCATTTGCTTGGGCCGGCCATGGACCGGCCAGTTACAACAAATGGAAAGCGCCCTAAGTAACAGTTTCTTGTAAACAACAAAGTTTGTATCTATATTAGGCAATATAAAAGGGCTGATAAACTGATACAAAACACGCCAGACGTTGTAGGTCTGCTCAAGTGCTCTATAATATTTGGTGTGTTTTTATCACAGTTTATAGACACAAGCAGTTGTTTATATTTTTTTATAAAATAGGAATAAGACAAAAATAAAAGAGTGTCCTAATGCCTGATATAAGCACTCATTTTGCCATCTGAGCTGACATGTTATATAGAGACCCAATTTTCTAAATATTTTTATGAATATTTTTAGAAAGTTAGTAGCACTCATTTATAAGAAAAATAGAAATGCCCCACTATCCCCATTTAATCTAGCCTGACCTCAGATGCTAATTTTCCTTTTAGATTTTGATATTAGGTTTAGTTTCACATTTATGTTTACATTTTGCTTCAGATTATTAGATAAATTCAACAGTACACTTAATATTTGAATATCAGTGACACATGTAATATTATATTACGTTTGCCAGGGCGCCTCTGGAAACCAGCCTTGGTGTGGAGTGAGCCACCCTGTGGGAATAAAGTTTATCTTATCTTATCTAATCAGTTACATGTCTTAATTTTTGTAATAAAATAGTTAAAACGGCTAAAAGTTTAATAAAGATTGATAAAATCCATTAATGCTTTTGACATGAAGGCATCATCAGGGGAATAAAAAAATTGTTCACGGCAAGCACGGTATATGAATGATCAAGTTCTTCCCGTTGGGAACAGTGTTGCAATATAACAATTAATTTGCATGTTGAGGGAAGGGTTCTTTTGTTGGATGATGAGCCATTCTAGGATATTCCGCTTGAAGTATCCTTGTGCTGTGTAAATACCTCTCCAATTGAATTCGTGGGATGGGTGTTGTTCAGTACGTGGCACTGGCTTGGAGTTCTGTGTTGGGTCATTGTGTTCTGTTGTTTTTGTTTCCAGATTAAGCGTTGTTTCTCACGCATCCCATGAATTCAGTTGGAGAGTTATTTACCAGTCGTAGAAGGTTTGTATTTCAAACCGAAATATTGGACAAGTAAATTGTTATTATATTTTCTGACTCTCTTTGTTCATCTTTTTATCTGTCTTAAGGATAAGTTTCAATTGGGAAACCTCTTCTCTTAGTTCTCTCCTCTTCTCTCCTCTCCTCCTCTCCTCTCCTCTCCTCTCTTCTCTTCTCAACTCAACTCGATTTGACTCAACTCAATGATTTGAAAGGCAATGAATAGGATATTTGGATTTGGTTGCATGATTAACATTTGGTGTGGTGACTGTGTTGGTCCAAAGACGAGGGCCGAGTTACTTGAAATTCAATAATTTTCTCTAACCCAAAATCCGGACAACTTTGACTTGTTTTGCTCTAATAAAGCAGGGAGTTCTCATTAGATTTCCATTGTTTCCATAGCCAATATCTTTCCAATTCTCCCTATTATTTCCAGTTTGTTATGAAGAAATCCTTTTTAACGGACGTTTCTATGTTCTCTATTATCTTTATGTTTGGATAGTTTGTGGGTTTCTTTGACCTTTGGATAGCTCGTTGATCTTTCTTTGGATAGCTGCTTGATCTTTTCTTTACTTTTTGATCTTTTTCAGATAGCAGTTTTTCTCTGTTCAGATTGAGCTTTGATTGTCTTTAATCTTGTTTAGATATCTCTTTGTACTCTTTCATATTTGTTCTCTATCTCTGTTTCTGCTCTCTTTGTTTCAGCTATGGCGAATAAAGTTAGAAAATGTCTAAGGTTTAAGAAAAACAAAAGGACATAAAAAGAGGTTATGAAGCTGAAACTTGATCACGGGTCAACCGATCTCGAAAACACATACTTACCAACATGAGCTATCCGGCCAATTGGCGGGCAAACCCCCCACACAATTTGTATATAGTTAAATTCTTTACAATCTCTTTCTACATAGATCACGCAAACGACAAGGAATCGACCAGTTATGCCTTTCCCAAATGGCCTAGGATCGACCGGTTAGCTCAGTTGGTAAGTACGTGGTTTCAAGAACTGTTGACCCGTGTTCGACATCGGGAAGTGGGCTGAAAAAAAATTCGCTCGCTCCGGACGGCCTTCGCTTAATTCGCCGCTTGGGAGGTTCCGCATATTGTGATGTGAAAGCGTCTGTCCCTCTCGGTTGTCTGTTTGTGCATATGCAAGTGTGTACGGGAACTCCTCCTAGGCCCATGGAGGGATGTTTTCCAGCCCACTTCGCGATGGCGGGTAAACTTACAAAATGTCTAAGGTTTAAGATAAAGCCTAGGAGGGGGACAGGGGCTTTCACATCACAGTATGTGTCATAACCTTCCAAGCGAATCGACCACTTAACTTTATAACTTTATTATATTTCTATTGCGCAAACATCAATGCAGCATTCTGAAAAGCACCGTGTTACCACCAGCACCTTTTTCAACGAGTTTTCAAATTATTTAGAGACGGTAGCACTGTCCAAAGAGCCACTACTTATTATGGGCGACTTTAACATTCACGTCGATGTGGCTGATGACCCTGACACTATAAAATTTCTCGATCTGATAGAATCATTTGGGCTCCACCAACATGTGAAACACGCCACCCATAGAAGTGGTCATACACTAGACCTAATCATTACCCGGCATTGTGACAGCATAATATCAGCGGAACCAAGACCAGGCCAATACTTATCTGATCATTTGTCTACTTCCTGTTCCCTTCGGATTGAGAAACCATCGCTTACATCTAAGACTGTTACATATAGGAAATGGAAATATGTCAATACTGAAAACTTGAACAGAGATTTGATGGAGTCAGATCTATGCCAAAACCCCCCTGATGATCTGGGAAATCTAGTTGCTTGCTATCGTAACACACTGAAAGCAACGTTGGATAAACACGCCCCTCTGAAGACCAAAACTGTTACTATCAGACCACGTGTCCCCTGGTTCAGTGATATGATCAAAGAGGCAAAACGCCAGAAGAGAAAAGCTGAGAATAAATGGAGGGCCTCGAAACTTGATGCGGACTTTGCATTTTTCAAGATGAAAAGAAACGAAGCCAACAATCTCATGAAACAAGCGAGACGGGAGTTTTACGCCAACCTTATAGACGAGAACAATGGAAATCAGGGAAAGCTATTTAACATTTGCAAACAACTCTTCAATCGTTCCAACATTCCAACTTTTCCACCCAGTGTAGACAGATCATCATTTGCCATCGATATCGGCAATTACTTTGTCCAGAAGATAACTCGAATTAGACAAACCTTGAGCGATAACACAAGTAATGGTTCTCGTGTGCCCGAGGAATGTATGACAAACACTGACAGTACAGCCGTGTCTATTCCTGTACTCAATGAATTCAAGGAACTGTCCATCTCAGACGTTGAGTCTCTGATCAAATCATCTTCATTGAAGACGTGCCCGCTCGACCCAATGCCATCTCCACTCGTTAGAAATTGTGATGCTCTGATTCCGGTTATTACGCAAATCATAAATACATCGCTGCAATCAGGCAGTTTCCCTGAACAGTGGAAAGAGGCACTGGTCTTACCGATATTGAAGAAATACGGCTTGGATCTACTGTTCAAGAACTTTCGGCCTATAAGCAACCTGACTTTTCTATCTAAGCTGACTGAGAGAGCTGTCTTTGATCAAACGAACACACACTTATGTATTAACGACCTCTATCCTAGTACCCAGTCTGCATACCGGAAACACCACAGCACCGAGACTGCGCTGCTTAAAATTAAGAACGATCTTCTTCTGAACATGAATAAGCAGCATGTGACTCTGCTGGTCCTTTTGGATCTTAGTGCAGCGTTTGATACTGTGGATCACTCGATCATGCTCCGGCGGTTAGAAAGTAAACTCGGATTATCTGGTACCGTGCTCAACTGGTTCTGCTCGTACTTATCCGGACGATCACAGCGTGTCTCAATTGATGGTTCATTGTCGAACAGGCACGACCTCGACTGTGGTGTGCCTCAAGGCTCTTGTTTAGGGCCACTTTTGTTCACTATATACACTAGTAAACTTTTCGATATCATTGAAAAACACTTACCTATAGCTCATTCGTATGCCGACGACACACAACTATATGTTTCATTTAGTCCCAAGGAGGTAAACGGGCAGTCTAATGCTGTTATTGCCATGGAACGATGTATAGCAGACATAAGAGAATGGATGGCTGAAGATAAACTTCTCATGAACGATACTAAAACCGAATTTCTTCTTATCGGTACAAGACAGCAGCTCGCCAAGATAGACATAAGATGTATAAAGATCGGTGATGCTGATATAATGCCCGAATCGCCCATCAGAAATCTCGGGGCGTGGTTCGATAGTACGCTCTCCATGGAGGCGCACACGACCAAAACCAGTTCTACCGGGTTTTATTACCTATACAACATCAAGCGTATCAGAAAATATCTTTCAAGGGAGAACATGGAAACTCTTATTCACGCTTTTATATCCTGCCGCTTAGACTACTGCAACAGTCTTCTTTATGGGCTACCTGCTTATCAACTGGCTAAGCTTCAAAGAGTACAAAATGCAGCAGCACGCTTGATCTTCAATGAATCTAAATTCTGCCACATCACACCGCTATTGCACTCATTGCACTGGCTGCCGATCAAGTATCGGATAGATTTTAAGATATTGCTATTTGTTTTCAAAGCACTTCACGGACAGAGCTCCGCTTACTTGAATGAACTATTGAACGTCAAGGACTGCAGCAAGTACAACTTGCGATCAAACAACTCTATGCTACTAACACCCCCACCTGTAAGATTATACGTAACTCTTGGAGACAGAGCGTTTACATACGCTGCCCCCAAATTGTGGAATGCATTGCCAGCCGGAGCGCTAGCGTTGACATTTTTAAGTGACTTGTGAAGACATATTTATTTAAGAAAGCCCTTTATATGTAATCATTTCAAATCATTTATTAATTGTTTTGTTATTTCAACCCCTACTCTTACATTCATATTGCAAATTTTACGCTTTGGCAATATTTTGTAAACGGTCGTGTCAAGAAAGTAAATATTTTTGTTATGTTTAATATGCTAACTGCAGGCTAAACAGGTTAAACAGGTTTCATAGTTTTCATGCCTGATATGAATGATATTTGTCCCTGCATTTTGATCTTTTGATTCATTCAAGTGTATGTACTGTTGGCTGAATCCCGTCGAAGAACTTTCGATGTTTTAACAGTTACATAGTTCATACTCTTAAAACTCGAATCAGGCAATTTTGGTTTCGATTCAGGCTCCAGCTCTGAGTGTTCTCCGAGTTCGGCATGATCGTTCACACACTCTTCATTGTAAAATCTTACAAAGTTAGACACGAACACCGGGGTGGGGAGACATAACAAGAGACCAATCATTCAAATTCTCTTCCATATTAGGTTCGACTAAGATTGTCACGTGACATCGCGTCACGCTGCTTTTAGAACAGCGGCAGGGAGGAGACTTTGACAAGAGATCCAAATAATTGGTATAAGACCTGGATAAAATGAATTCACACGTCTTTGACGTTTGTCTCGTCAGTTAATCAATTTGAGTGGAAGGTAGTTATGTTGATAAAATTATGACTATATTCAATTAAAATACGAAACTTAATGTAATTATTTAAAAACTTTCCAAACAAAGCAGTTACAATGAACTCATTCTTCAATGCGTATTTAAGTGGCAAATTGTTAGTTGGTGTTTTACGGTAGCTATGGACAATGATGCTAGAACAGTGAAGAGGAGATCATAGAATTGAAACTACTTGTCTATGTATATTTATTCCCACGAACTGGTTCAAGAAAACATATTACAACTTGTAAACTGTGGATTTTAACTCGAGCGGGTTTTTGTTAGAGAAATAATTTTATCACATAATTTGATTCAAATTTCTACAGTGGAAAAATAGTCGGGATCTCATTGTAAAATAATGTTATAGTTCTGTTTAACTTTGATTACTGGTATCACCAGTTAGGTGGATCTAAAAGAGTGCCACATAATTCAGTTATTAGACTCATTTCCACACGTTTTTCAACTTTCTTTTTAACCGCTCTATCGCGATGAATGGACTACCCAAAACATTGTCCAATTCAACTGTTTTGTGATAGTTTAAGATAATGTAACGTTGCGGTCAGATTGTCCAGCGGCTAACAAAATATTTGATTTAATTTCAAAGCAATCCTCTTTGCCAAGAACAAACCAATGTCAAAAAAATGCAAGTTTGACCATAGATCACACTCAACGCTGTCAATAACCTAAATTATATTTGCTTCAATTTTAGTGCTTTTTGTTTAGCTAGTAACATTTCCCTAATGTCACTCAACAGCACAGCCTCTTCGTCACACAGAACCATGATATACCAAACATTCACAGTTTGTCTTGTGCGCTAATGCAATGCTAACGGTCGACGCGTCGACATTTCTTCTCTCTTTATGAGAAGCAACAAAGTTTGTGTTTGATAAAGCAATCTAACACTACCCCTAACACTTGGGAATGTGTTCTGAGATAGAGTCACTAATTCTTCGTTTAAAAAAGTAGAGTAATTGAGGTTGTTTTTCCGAAAAGGTTTCGATGACTGAAACAAACAAAGTGCATGACATATAATCTCACTTTGCCTTGAATATTCGAGAGAGCTCGAGGATGATTTTATTGAGTCCAAACAAATATTTCTATGCTAAAGGTAAAGCAGTAGAAGAGTCACAGTGTGTGTGACTCAGTTCAAGATTATCGTCCATATATATCCATATATATGAAAACAACTTTCCTGAAATTTCCCACAGAAACCGAAGGTCTTCACCTTTCTGCTTACAAACACTCGCTTCGACCCTTCACAACTCATTCACACAAAAATATGCAGAGGCGTTCATAGCGACTTAGAAGGAGTTGGCTATAAAATAATCAGTTAATTCGTTATGTTTTTAAACACGAACAGAATGCTGTATTTGACCAACATTTGGCAGGCATCTAAAAGTGCTAGTTACTTCATGAAAAATTAAGAAATCCCGTAGTTTAACTTCTTAAAGATTTTAACTGATGTGCAGACATTAATTTATCACAATATCTTTCTCTTAGTTGCACGGTGTATTGTGAGTTTGCACAGTAACACGTAAATACTTAAAATGTATTTATATTTGGATTCTTCGTTCCACAGAATTAACAAGAAACTATTTCAGGTGTAGATATTCTAATAGTATCAGGTTAAAGGTTCTAATAACTGGAAAATAGAAACTCACTCACCTAAAGTGAATATAACATGCGATAGTATGACAAACCCAGCGTTTATCAAGAGAACCGTGGGCTTCATTCTGACTGAAGAATACAAAAGGTTAAATTTTAAAATCAAGTCGACATTTGTAAGGAAGTTCAGTACTTACATCTATTGGCCCCACCTTTGTGTTAGTCCTCTTTTCTAGAAATTTAAAACTCTACAACATGACATTATTTTCCTGCTGGATTGATAAAATGTTTGAATTTAAAGTTAGTGTTTCGCTGATTTCAAAACTTTATTGATGGCCGCCCGCAAAGGCGAAAGTTTAGTTTTGCACTGAAATGTGTTAATAGAATATTCTAAAGCCAAGTTTGGTTGTCTTGATCGCGTACAACTGCTAATTAAGTTTCAATTTTATTTATTTTGTATAATTGTCATGCAAAAGTTTATGGTAGTTGCAACACCCTGAGACAAAAAAAGGCTTCAATAAATTAAATTTAAAGACAATTGTTTTGAGGACATAAGATTATCGCTCTCAAGTTTAAAATTTCAGTTTTGTAAGGCGGTTCTACAAAACACAGACAATGTATAGCGGCTTATATAAACGCCTTTTCATTTTGGGTAACCTGGTGCAAACACTTGGGAAGTTGGAAATCATTTAGACAAATCACGTGACCCCAGAGGGAGGCTTCTCAGGTATGTCGATTAACTTTGTTTAAGGACCGCATATGACTGTTCAAAACGTCAACATTTACAGCCATAGATGAGCAAGAAAGTCTGTGATGGATACGCCAAATTGGTGCGCTCCATTAAATTAGTACCGATAGCTGGACAGATCTATTTTTTTATTGGAAATTTTGTAGGCAAGCCAACTTTTGAGGATATACAGGTCTAGAAAAGGTTTGTGGACTTACACATCTTGTTCTTATTCGCCCTTCACTCAGTTACTAAAGTGCAAATCTCATTCTCACTTGCTCCTCCTCCTCATAAATCGTAGTCATAGTAGTAGTAGTAGTCGTAGTAGTAGTCACAGTCGTAGTCACAGTTATAGTCGTTGTCGCCGCAGTCGTAGCTGCAGTCGTAATCGTAGTCATAGTCGTAGTCGTAGTCGTAGTTGTAGTCGTAGTCGTAGTCGTAATCGTAGTCGTAGTCGTAGTCGTAGTCGTAGTCGTAGTCGTAGTCGTAGTCGTAGTCGTAGTCGTAGTCGTAGTCGTA
>JANVCH010028224.1:0-11636 GCA_025505405.1 Epizoanthus rinbou
TATGTGTATGTGTATGTGTATGTGTATGTGTATGTGTATGTGTATGTGTATGTGTATGTGTATGTGTATGTATGTGTGCGTACGTGCGTGTGCGTGTGCGTGCGCGTGTGCGTGTGCGTAAGTGTATGCATATGTGTATGTGTATGTGTATGTGTGTATGTATATAGGCATCTGTATACACTTGTACATATGTGTAAAATGTTGGCATTTCGAAAGCATATAACTGCCGTAACTTACTGTCCCAGTTCCTGTCGGTAAATCCACCAAAAATGTATTTCCCCACCCGAGCGACTGTCACTGTCTTGCCTTTATTGTCACACCCAGCATAAAATTTGTCCTCGAGCCACCTTTCCGCGGAGGCCTGGTAACAACGAATCCACCTACTATTGGTGGGTGTAACCGCTGACAGCCAGATATCTAGAGCCGCGTGATACAAGTTATTGAAGCCGAGGATGTCAGAGATGATCCCTGCAGGGTCAAGACAAGATCGTGAATATGAAGAGAGAAGTTCCTCTTAGTAAGATTAGAGTACAAAATAGTAGCTAATCGATAAAGGTATTTTGTTAGTTTGTCATCTTTTAGTATAATAGACATTCACTTTCAATAAAGGCCCCTCTCAAAAAAGCGCCTCCCCAATGACCCTGAGAGAGGGCGTTTAATTTAAGATATTGGAAGGGCTTTTAGGCCATGGGTTACTAAGGACATTTTGACTCAAAGCAAAAATCCTTTAACCTGACCACATATACAGAAATAGGAAATGGTACTCATATATTAATGTTTTACTGTGGTAAATGAAATTTGTATATTTCATTTTAAAACATGTGCGTGTTTTAGCGATTACTCTTAGTCCTAGCCGCAAAATGTATAAATAAAGGATTGATTGATTGATTATGCTTACGTAAGCATTTATCTATTCACGTAACCGGGATGATGTAAGTTCAGTTGCATTTGTTGGAAATGACTTGTAAACTGTACCCAGATGATCTTAGTTATTGTTATCAATATATTAATAACACATTTGTAATAGACAGGAAAGAGATGAAATAAATAAATAAAATAAAACCTTTGTTATACAGTTGTACGCTTTACAGAAATAATAATAATAATAATAAAATATTCTTATTTGCGCATTCACAAACTCAATGCGCTTACAGTGGTTAAAAAATATTTGAAAATGCTAAAATGTTAAAAACGATAAAATAATTTGAAAACAGTGATATTATTAAAACTGATACTATTTCTTGAACAGGTAGGTCTTAAGGGCTGATTTAAAGGCTGAAGCAGACTGAGTAGATTTAATATATCCCGGTAATGAGTTCCAGAGGACGGGGGGCTGAGTAGGAAAAGGCTCGTTGACCATAAGTTGTGGTTCTTGGTTTAGGGAGAGTGAGAAGAGAGCGGTTTGATGAGCGTACGTTTCTGGGAGGACGATATTCTTGAACAAGATACGTATTTATATGAGTGTTCCACTTGAGGTCATGAGATAGTTGCACCCCAAGGTATGTTGCACTCGAAACATTTCTGAGAGCTTTACCATGGAGTGCATAGTTATGGTAGGTGGATTATAGTTTTCTTACCCAAAGGACTTCACATTTGTCTGGGTTAAATTCCATTAGCCAGTCCTTCTCCCACTCTTGCAATTTGTCTAGGTCTGACTGTAGCTGTTTACACTCGTCATCTGTGTGAATCGTAAGGTACATGATTGTGTCATCTCCAAATAAGTGTACAGTGGAACTGACGTATTCAGGCAGGCCATTGATATAAACAAGGAACAGGGTG
Organism: Epizoanthus rinbou; assembly: GCA_025505405.1. Classification (NCBI taxonomy): domain Eukaryota; kingdom Metazoa; phylum Cnidaria; class Anthozoa; order Zoantharia; family Epizoanthidae; genus Epizoanthus; species Epizoanthus rinbou. The sequence continues at coordinate 1,780 of JANVCH010028224.1, forward strand.
GGTCCAATCACAGAGCCCTGGGGCACACCAGAAAGAACTGGTACGTAAGAGGACTGAGACCCATCGGCTACAAAACACTGGTGTCGGTCGTTGAGAAAGCAGGCGATCCACTGTAGAGTGTTGTTTCCCATAATAATCAAGCATTGACAGCAGTTTCCTGGGACAGACCTTGTCAAATGCCTTTGAGAAGTCCATTATTATCAGATCTGTCAGCTCTTGCATTTAGGTTAGCCTGAAGGGTGGTCGTAAGTTCGAGCTCAAGCTCTTGCATTTAGGTTAGCCTGAAGGGTGGTCGTAAGTTCGAGTTCAAGCTCTTGCATTTAGGTTAGCCTGAAGGGTGGTCGTAAGTTCGAGCTCAAGCTCTTACATTTAGGTTATCCTGAAGGGTGGTCGTAAGTTCGAGTTCAAGCTCTTGCATTTAGGTTAGCCTGAAGGGTGGTTAGTACGAAGGAGTTGCAGTCATGAAGATGTTTGGTCGAGCTAAAATTAATGTGAACTTACTTATCTTCCTGTTAAACAAGAAATTTTATGGTAAATAATTGTTAGATGACCTGGGAAGCACTGGTTAGATCCCTGCGAGGGAAGATTCTATCCGATTTGTCGACGATGGTAGAAACAACGCGTCCACAGACCTGGGTCAGCGGTACTTACGCGTGAAGCAATGACTAGGTACCAGTCCCTGTGGGTGCACACAGCTGGGAGCAGTTGGTGAACAATGCTACAATTTTAGAATTAAGAAATGAGCACCAGTGGTTTTAATCCAGTGGGTTGCAAGAGTGCAACCAACCTGCCTTTCTGTGCCTTTCTGCTAACTTTTCAAAACGTGGATAACAAACATAACGTGACCTTTAATGAGGAAAGATCTTGCTAATCTTACTGGATAAATGTTCATGTCTGTATCTGATTATTCGTTCCTTTTGATAATCCCATACTTTGCAATACGTTTTATGAATACTGAAATACTAAACTTCTGGAACGGAAGAGTTAGAGCTATCAGGTATACAGACATCAGCGGCATCGTAATAGTCTAGCACTGAAATCACGTTACGTTACGGCATGTTATGTTATGTTAAATTTATAGCGCAAGAACTATGAGGTATATTTGTGCTTTTTTGAATTACAGTGGCACTGATCTCTCACAGTTGTTAGCACGTTCATGTACAAGAACTGTATTGTTGAAGTACTGCTTCTCTTCATAATAGGGAACTGTTGTCAGTTTTCTGAAGGCTCACAACTCTCCGTCAACAACATTTATGTATAAATCAACAATATTTCTAAAACAGTAAGAAAACCTCAGATACCGATCTAAATGAAAACACTGATCGTGCAAAATGACAGGATTGCAAAAATATTTGAAGACTTGTAACGTGACCTAAAACATCTATAGCCGCGACTTTTCAACTGCAACAAAATAGCGACTGGAGAAAACAGTATCACGGCTAGGCTCCATTCTTTAATAATGTAATCATTTCAGGTCACTCCTCGCGACCCTGCCTGTACAGTCGCACCAGGGTATTTCATTTCTTCCCATGTTTTGAGATGTTATTTCATCTGACCGAGCTGTGATACGCATTCTCGTGATTTGTAAGGTTTATAGAATGAGAGCGTAGTTTATCATAAATTATAGATAATGATTAACGTATTAAGCTGTACGTTGTATTAAAATTAATAGCACTTCAACCCGCGACTGACCAACAATATGGACGATATAAGTCACCAGTTATTTTTTGGAAAAATTTAAATGTTAAAGAAGCACTATCATGGCCGGTATATCGTATTTTCATAAATTTGACCAGAAATCGCTTTAATTGGGATTTAACATCTCTACATAGGGACAAGACATCGCCTGTAGTAATGAAGGAAATATGCTGTAATAAATCTTACTGAATAACTAGGACCAGAATTCTCCATACTCGTGGCAATTTGATTTCTGACTGGCTGTATTGCAAATCAGTTTGGTTATTCATCATCGACTTCCATCGGCAATATCCAGCACTTTAGCCTACGATCACTTTTCCTGTTTTCCTTTACATACTATTTTCGTTGCAATGAGTTGTTTATTCGATGACATTGGGTTATTCTTCTCAGACGTGATACAAGATTTTAGTATTTAGCTAGACAGTGGATCTTTAAGATACCATTCTGTTGATGGTAGTGAATCAGGCTGCAGTGGGCCAACGTTAGAATACATCCTAACTTATAAAACACAACAAACACTATCAGTGAAGCGGCAGTACCGCGGGATAGCGTGAAACTGCCCCATTAAGTACAACAAATCAACATTAGTTGTCAAACTGGATTGTGAGAAAGTATTACTGAAAAATCTTCACAGGACGTTAGTAAAACCTGTAGCAAACTCTGTCGGGATGTTCGGAAATGTGACGGGGTTTTCCAGAGAAAATTTCCATGCATTTGTTTATTGCTTTGACAAACTTCTGATACTGGTTTTGTAATGACGTTTCTGCTGTGCATACTTACTTAAAATGTGAAATGTGGCAAATAGTCGATGTAATTCAGTGTTGTTTTACCCTAAATTCGAGGAATGTAATGCGTATAGTGACACAAGATTTCTATATAAATATTCGAACATTGTGGAGCCCGCCATTGGTACCTCAGTTATCCATAGTTTGTGCTGAGAGTCGTTGGCCGGTCGTGAAGTTTTTGTAATGCAGCAACGAGTACTCCCAGCTTTGCTAATGCGGCAAAGAAGGTTTCGAATGCGTATGGAGCAAAAACGAATTAGCAACAATATGATTATTTCGCATTATAACCTAGACTAGTTAGCGCATTAATAAAAATATTTCAACAGCTTTTGACATTTTAGCCATTGCGACGCTAAGATGTTGACGAAACGATGCCAGCATTTGATCCATTGTTCACCCAAAATTTGTTGGGTCAAAATGTTGAGACTTTTAAAACGGCTGATGTTGGGGAATGTCGAATCAAGCCAGTTTTCGTTTCCAACATGAACCTATTAGCATTTCTTTTCTCTGTGATGTTGGGTCGTGTTGGAACTTTTTGAACATCAAGGAGAATTCTGGAGTTGCACTGATGCATGGATTCCAGAAAGCGCCGGGAATTTTATAGTTATCTTCCAGGGCCCTCCTGTAAGAACTGTACCTCGTTCGTTTTCTCCATGCATTTTATAGACATGACACGAACGCAACTATTTCCCCCTTGCGTTGTGTTGTAAAAGAACAAACTGTGCTATACAAAAATTGCTTTTGTGCCAGAAAACTCCTGGAATTTCGTTACTTCTCAGTGTGAACCCTGATTGCAAGAAGCATGGAAAACGTTAACTTTTGTAGCTAGGCATTTTCTGTTTGAAACTGTAGGACGACATGAATCCCAGTCTGTAAGGCCCGGACACACGGTGCAATGGATTGCGCACGATATTGCAGAAGTAGGATCGGATTCTACTTCGACAACATCGCGCGCAACAATTTCACCAATTTCAACAATTTCACCAATTTCAACAATTTCACCAATTTCAACAATTTCACAAGATATTGCGTGCAATGTTGCACCGTGTGTCCAGACCTTGAGTGTAGTTTTACCCTGCATCTTCAGCCAAACCACCTTTATTTAATAATGCAAACTTGTAATGTCCATAGGAACATTTTAATAAGGGTAGCTGCACAACTAGTTGCACAACTAGTTGCACAAGTGCTAGCCGTATGAAAAAGACAAACACACCTAAGATTATGTAACTAATTCAAGAATTGCTAGAGTAAAAGATAGCTTGGAATAAAAGCGAATTATTTTATAAGGTGTTCTAGTGTTCTCTGGTTTTCATTTCATCAATTTTAATCAAAGTGTTTTAAATGATTAACATTGTGTGTTATATTTTATCGATTTGTTATTTGTTGACTGCGCCAACCAAGCTATGGGAGCATTCCGCGTAAGGGTATTCATGTTTACATGTGACGTCATAGCCGCCATGTTGGCGTCCAATAACAATAGAGATTTTAAAATTACGTATACTTTCTTCTGTTAGGGACACCAACATGGCCGCCATGCCTTTTGTCATTTGAGTCCCCGGAGATTGAGTGAAAACCGGCAATAGACCTTATGCATGATACGGTCTGTTGATCAATTTCACCACCAAGCCTCGTTCGCATGTAATTCCTTCCACGTTTCATGCCGGTATTCTTTTCAATTTCGTTGCTTTGGGAGTTCATGGATATAAGACTTCACAGGTTTGCAGTTTGGATGTGAGGCTTGGTGGTGAAATTGATCAACAGACCGTATCATGCATAAGGCGTATTACATAAATTCTATTCAATTTTACAACTCATGGTATTTGTAATAATATTAGTAATATTGTAAGAATTTTATAATTATTTGTAATGCGCATCCGCAAATGTTTTATTGATGACTGCGCAATATAAGTTAATAAAAATATAAGTTCTAAGTTACGTTTTTCATACACACACGCATACACATACAACTTTATTTCTTGTACATATAATTTTGACATTTTTACCATCAGCTAAATAGCAAAAGCTAATCGAGGCTGTAAAAGTATATTATATATTTGGTAGGAAATCTTACAGATAATCATAAGTGATCAAATTCACAATAACGAGAGATACATATATTAGAAAATTACACGCATGATATATTGTACTAGAAAAAGACTACGATTAATACATGACAAGATTCCATGCAGCTATATGGACAACACCCGCTATATGGACAGCAGCCCCTATATGGACATCAGCCCCTATATGGACATAAGCCCCTATTTGGACATCAGCCCCTATATGGACATTAGCCCCTATTTGGACAGCCCCTATATGGACATCGGCCGCTATAAGGACAGCAGCCGCTATATGGACAGCAGACCCTATATGGACATCAGCCAGTATCTGGACATCAATCAGCCCCTGGACAGCAGCCGCTATATGGACATCAGCCCCTATATGGACACCAGCCGCTATATGGACATCAGCCCCTATATGGACATCAGCCCCTATATGGACACCAGCCACTATATGGACACCAGCCGCTATATGGACACCAGCCGCTATATGGACATCAGCCCCTATATGGACATCAGCCCTATATAAAAATATCAGCGCCTACATGGAAAGCAGCCACTATATGGACAGCAGCCGCTATATGGACATCAGCCGCTATATGGACACCAGCCGCTATATGGACATCAGCCCCTATATGGACACCAGCCACTATATGGACATCAGCCCCTATATGGACAGCAGCCGCTATATGGACATCAGTCACTATATGGACAGCAGCGGCTATATGGACACCAGCCCCTATATGGACATCAGCCCTATATGGACATCAGCCCCTATATTGACACCAGCCACTATATGGACATAAGCCCCTATATATATGGACATCAGCCCCTATATAAAAATATCAGCGCCTACATGGACAGCAGCCACTATATGGACAGCAGCCACTATATGGACACCAGCCCCTATATGGACATCAGCCACTATATGGACATCAGCCACTATATGGACATCAGCCCCTATATGGATATCAGCCCCTATATAAAAATATCAGCGCCTACGTGGAAAGCAGCCACTATATGGACACCAGCCCCTATATGGACATCAGCCACTATATGGACAGCAGCCCCTATATGGACATCAGCCCTATATGGACATCAAACGCTATATTGACACCAGCCCCTATATGGACATCAGCCCTATATGGAGATCAAACGCTATATGGACACCAGCCCCTATATGGACATCAGCCCTATATGGACATCAAACGCTATATGGACATCAGCCCCAATATGGACAGCAGCCCGTACAAGGTATAAGTTCAAGTTCCTCTATACCGGCAAGTTCCTCTATACCGGCAAGGTCCTCTATACTGGCAAGTTCCTCTATACCAGCAAGTTCCTCTATACCGGCAAGTTCCTCTATATTGGCAAGTTCCTCTATACCGGCAAGGTCCTCTATACTGGCAAGTTCATCTTTACCGGTATAAGTTCCCCTATACCGGCAAGTTCCTCTATACCGGAAAGTTCCTCTATACCGGCAAGGTCCTCTATACCGGCAAGGTCCTCTATACCGGCAAGGTCCTCTATACCGGCAAGTTCCTCTATACTGGCAAGGTCCTCTATAATGGAAGTTCCTCTATACCGGCAAGGTCCTCTATACTTGCAAGTTCCTGTATACCGGCAAGGTCCTCTATACTTGCCAGTTCCTGTATACCGGCAAGTTCCTCTATACTTGCAAGTTCCTGTATACCGGCAAGGTCCTCTATACTGGCAAGTTCCTCTATACCGGCAAGTTCCTCTATACCGGCAGGGTCCTCTATACTGGCAAGTTCCTCTATACTGGCAAGTTCCTCTATACCGGCAAGTTCTCCTATACCGACAAGTTCCTCTATACCGGCAAGATCCTCTATACTGGCAAGTTCCTCTATACCGGCAAGTTCCTCTATACCGACAAGTTCCTCTATACTGGCAAGTTCCTCTATACCGACAAGTTCCTCTATACCGACAAGTTCCTCTATACTGGCAAGTTCCTCTATACTGGCAAGTTCCTTTATACCGGCAAGTTCCTCTATACCTGCAAGGTCCTCTACTGAGAAAGTATGTTATTTAGATAATTGCATTTAAGGAATAAATGTTGGAATTCGAATTGTCGTTGGCTGTAATTTTATACATGTATACAATCTCGAAAAGTTATATCTGTAGATAATAATTCACTTTTAATAGGGTTTACATAGACTAATCATCCCCCCTCCCTTTCAGTTTGCCACACTTTCCACTCAATGTGAGAGTCTGCCAGTTTATGAACTAAGTCTAAAGTGAAGTTGGAAGACTATTTTGCATCCAGGGGTTCTTGTTGATTGATTGAGACCGGAAATGGGTCTTGTTTCTAGTAAGCGATATAGTAGAAAAATCGTTTTAGCAGTAAATTACAAAATGGCGTCGTATCGTCTATGACGGAGTACCGATATCTTCAAATCAATTTTTCGTGCTGAGGAATGCCCATCGATCACTGAAAAATCGAAAAAACGATTGTGTACTGTAGCTCGAAACTAACTTTTCCTTGTTGTTTAGAGCATCGAGTTTGGTCAAAGAGAACCGGAGTTATGAGCGTTTGAAGATAGGTCTAATATAGCGAAAATGAGGCAGGTTCTCGCCATTTTCTAGATTAACATTTTGAAAACTCCAGTCAGATGATAGCTACAAATACTGAGCTGAACGTAAATATTAATTCTTGGGGTCATTTTGCAAAGTTTTGTTGAACAAAGATTACGAAATGTGCCCATCTCTTCTCTGAAGTCGCCGAACTATGATTTGTAGCTAGATTAGTAGATTTGTAGACTGGACTTACAAGAAGGTTACTCCCAAATGCTTCAAAACATCAACATTTTCACGAAAATTGCCTAACTTCAGATGGATATAACTCCGGTTTGCCTCGTCCAGAATCGTGTGTGCGTGTGCGTGTGCGTGTGCGTGTGCGCGTGCGCGTGCGCGTTCGTGTGTGTGTGCGTGTGCGTGTGTGTGGGTGTCGGTGTGTCTCTCTCCTCACTTTTTTCTTGCTTTAGCTTACCTCGCCTCAGTTGTTGCGCTCCTCCTCGTCCGCCACCTTTTCTTTTCACTACCGCTCGACGATCTCAAGAGGACAATATGAACTGCTCGTAGTCTAAGCTTGGTGTAAATAACATGAATAAAGCTGGCTTTATGATAGTTGTTTCACTGTGCCTTGTACATAGTTTGAGGACCAATGGGGCGATTTGACTGAATATAGAGTTTAGGATTTACCAAGTAAGGATTAATAATAGGCAGGAGTCTCGTGGAATTCGAAACCATCCAAGCGCGAAGCTCCATCGATTCCGGTTGAACTGCTTATCGGCTTCAAATTGCATTCGGTGGTTGGAATATCTGTCTATCAATGTGGTAGTTGTGTTGTGATATTGCGCGTGTTCAAGCACTCCTCTGGATTTATTGCTTTCTTGGTGTTTGGAACGGTTTATGAAACATTTGAATTTGATTTTTAAATAGCTTCTCAATGAATCGTGTTAATTGTCTAGATAGCTTAGTGGCAAAAAGAGAGCGTAGGTAGCTTGACCGTGTTGTAGTAGCCCAGTTGGTTTATATTGATGTACTATGAATGTAAGGCCATTGTAAAGACCAAAAATCCCGTTAATCACACTACCCCCACCCCCACCCCCCAAACAATAAATACAAGTTAATTCTTATGTGTACATTGTATTATTGAAGCAACAAACCCACGTATACATGCGGAAGAGCGTTTATTACGATATTTAAAGTTTTAATTTTAGATTTAATGGTGAACCGTTTGACAGACGTATGACAGTGCAGAGATCTCGAAAACTATCCCAAATGGGCTGCTGATGTCAAAACACCGACAAATGGTGCAGAGATATGGGGAAAATAACGATAGCTGCACTGTAAAGAAATGTCCAATGAAGTCAAAAAGTATAACAAAATCTAAGAAACGTTGTAAAAACAGGATTAATAACATTTCGTCAAAAACATGTCAAATGTTCCACCCTTTACTTGTTGTGCAAGTATGCGCCATTAATAGAGCGTATACAGATATACTGTTAACATGTAACATGTAACATGAGGTCCGTCTCGTCTGGAATTGACAATAAATATTTAAATTTTAAATTTATCCCGATGTCTTACCGAACTTGTGTTATATTTTCAGGTTTTTAAGCTTTTGTATTTTTTGTATAATTTATGTTTTTTTGTGGATTTTTTTAAAAAACAAGGAAACATGTTATATCTCCAATCCTTTATGGATTCGTCACTTTTGTCTTGTGCTATAAACATTTATTTGATTTTTTTGCAAATCGAGAACTATCCCGATGTCTTTCCGCACTGGTTTTTTTTTTTCAGACATTTAAGCTTTTGTATATTTATGTATATTTTATGTTTTTGTGGATTCTTTTTAATATGTTTTTCTTTAATTGAAGAACAAATACATATCACAGAATGTTGTACACCCTGTTAGCCAAATAATACTATGAAATAAAGTATGTAGCTATAGGCGATATGGGTATAGTTTGCGCAAAGCTTGATCAATATTTTTTTGTTCATATTTTTCATTTCACTCTGTTTTCTTGCTCAGCTGTTTTTTCGTTTTAAGCTTTTATATTTTTTTTGTATATTTTTTAATTAATCGAAGAAATAATAAAATAATTATATAATAAAAAGTCTGTTGGTCATAGGTATGATTTGTGTAAAGCTTGATCAAACTTATTTTTGTCTTATATTTTCCATTTTATCCTGTTTTGTTCCTCAGCATTTTTTTTGTTCTTTTTTAAAAAGCTTAAAAGTTTTCCTGTTTTTTTGCATATTTTTCATTAATTGAAGAACAATTAAAATAGTAATATTTAACTCAAAAATACAAATATAAAGTATGTAGGCCATAGGTATGGTTTGCGCAAAGCGTGATCAATCCCATGTTCTTCGTACATTCTCCCTTCCCTCTCGTTTTCTTGCTCAGCTGTGTTTTCCATTTTAAAAGCTTTTGATTTTTTTTTTGTATTTTCAACGTTTTACTTGATAGAAGGATAAATCTAGAAATCTGCACGTAGCAGCAAAATACAGAAGACTGCATGTACTGGTCCCAGAATTCCTCACCCCAACTTTGTGCCCCTTCTTTTCTCAATTATATTTGCGTCCGAGTTTCTGTTCTTCCCTACCAAATCACGGATCCAGTTGGGCTTTCGGGGCACAAATCTAAAGAACAAGCGTAGCATTGACGTTTTATTGAGTTAAACAACTACATCAGTGCACACTTTGGCTTCCGAGAGAGAGAGAGAGAGAGAGAGAGAGAGAGAGAGAGAGAGAGAGAGAGAGAGAGAGAGAGAGAGAGAGAGAG
>JANVCH010028334.1:0-11635 GCA_025505405.1 Epizoanthus rinbou
CCATTTTTGCAATAGACAAGGAAAACTAACATTAAAATTATAGTGTATTCCTTATATTGTTTTGGTAATTTGGATCCACTCACTGACCAAGAGTTCCCTTTTTAAAATTACGATAAATTTTCTTTCGACTGAGAAACTTAACGGTTCACACTGGCTGCAAAAGTAAGCACTGGACGTTTCCAATTCATAGTTGCCAAGTTTTCAAAAAGGTTAGGTGTGGGATTTTCTCGAAATTCCACATACCATAGTCAGGCGTACAGTAATTATGTAACAACAACTTGGTCCTCTGCCAAATAATAGTCAGAGCCAAAGTAAACCTATTAAAATATGAAGGAACACTCTAATATACATTCATACTGTTATATGTAAATACATATATTATATGCATCATGAGAATGAATTCAAATGAGATTTGTCAGCGATTTCTCGTGAATCATGTTATTGTCAATGTTGTTATTCTAATTGTGTTTGTTAGAGTTTTCTATATATAATTTTGAAATGATCATAATTTGAAAGGTATTTTTTGAAAATGCGTGAGAAATAGAACAAATGCGTGGGATTTTTCCTATGCGTGGGACAGGCGTGAGGTTACATTGAAAAGCGTGGGTCCCACGCGCAATGCGTGGGACTTGGCAACTATGAACAGATTTTCGATTGTGATCGTAGACCTGCAAGACTCTAGTTGAATGACTGATGGACATCGACTGAAGTGATGCATGAAGCTAGGCAAACATTTTGTCTTGATTTATTCTCCATGTTTCATAGATCTGGGAGTTGTTCAACTTTGTCTTTTTGTCTCGTTATGCAAATTACTTCATATGAAAACAAAGGGTTCCGTGTACTGTACAAACAATACGTATGCTGATTTTCGAGGTGAAATTTCAGAAAAAATTGCGTATTAGTATTACAACTTATATATGATTTCAAGTGCTAATATTGATTCCGTCACTTAAATAAACTAAAATACCAATCAAAACACCATTTAGCACCCCCCAAAACATTTGAAATTAAGAATTGACTGCCGCACAATTTGCCGCACAATTGACCTTCATAGTGCTGCACAATTCCCTATTTTTGGCCGCACCCTGTCAGAGGCCCTGCCTAAGGCTTGTCTACCAGACAATGTCTGTTTGCTAGTAAATTATAAATCTTACTAGCCCAAGTTATGGTCCAGCACTGGATGCGCATGATGATAATTAATACTAATGCTGCTGCTCATCACAATTTATGATGATTTCTAGCTCAAATCTTTCAACCTTTCATAATTCCCATCTGCTGAATGGTACATGTCTGGTAATCAGGCCCTAAGGAACTGAATTGTAACTCACACCTGTAATTCCTGATTAGTGCTAATCAACATTTATTTATTATTTTTATAACAGCTGTACAACCGTATTTACATATCATCACTTCAGTGATGATCAATTCAGCTACATGTACCATTTATCAGTTCAAGAAAGTCAGGCCACTGAACACCGGTATAGTGCTCTTGTGGTTCCATTACTTAAAATGTTTGGCCTTCATTTACTATTCAAGAACTTTAGGCCCGTGAGCAACCTTTCCTTTTACTGCTAAATCTGTCAAAAAGGCAGCGATCTGTTAACTGTTCTCTGACTGTACAATAAATTTTCATTGTTAGTCAGCAAGTATCGAAAACGTTTAAAGTCAAGATTGAATAATCAGAAGCTATTGCAAGTTCCAAATACACAATGCAAGTCATTTGGAAACAGGGCATTTGCACACTCAGGACCAAGTTACCAGTTGAACTAAGATGTCTACCGTCCACTCACTGTTTCAAGAAAAAACTGAAGAACCTTGCCATTGTACCAAGCAATTTTATACATATTAATTATTTTTCTGTTTACTATTATTATTTAATTTTCTTTATCTGTTTTCTTTTTTCATTTTCTTTTTTCTTTACTAGGAGACAACTAATTGATATGAACCCTTTCTCAATTGTAATCTTTTGCACTGCATGTAGATTCCAGATCTAAGGAAGAAATCTCGTCGGGACTATGTAAAAAAGCGTAAAGTGGATCAGTTGGATATGCTGCAAGAAGATGTTATGGATGACGAGTATCTGTTTGAAGAGAGATCGTTAACAAAGAGGGAAATGTCAGAAAGGGAGTACAAGAAGAAGGTTTACAAACTTGCTGTGGAACACTCGAGGGCTGGAGAATTGGAGAAAATCCAGAGGTAAATGAAGTGTCTGTGAGCAATCCATTGTTCTATTGACAGATCCAAGGGGCTCTTTGGGTGCATGTGAACCCGCCTGCCTGATGTTGTCCAGTGAATGGGAGTCTAGAAAAGTTCTGATCAAGACATAATTATATGAAAACACTCCACAATTTCAGTGAATATAGTTTTAGGGAATGTTCAATTATTTACAAATTTCCAGACCCCCTAGAAAGTTGTGCCTTCCACTGTTTTGATACTTTACTAGTTAAGGTTCACCAAGCCCTAATCATATGGATCCTTCCCTGCATTTTTTTGTTGACTTAAGACCTGTTCAGGTCTGTATCTAGACTAAGTACTCAGGTTTGTGTTGGGTTGTTATTGTCAGTCGATACATTCATATTATAATTTCAGTCAGAATCCATGCAATAAAAGCAAACGGTTTCCACTTCACTCTGATAACATACATGTTATGCATATATTAAATGCATCATCTGATTTAATACTTGTTGATGTATAATTTGTCTTTCTTCCAGAGATAAAACTTGAATTTTTTCATGAATGAGGAAGAAGGATTCTCAATTTTATAGAATGTACATGTACATGTCTGCACCCAATAATTTTCCACTTGTTAGATATTACACCCAGGACAAGCTCCTGAGTAAGGATACTGTAACTTTTCGGAATTTGTGTTCCAATCACCCAGATATGAAATGCCAAAGGATAATGAAAAGCCTTCAAAATATGACGAGCCCGTGTCTGAGGAACTTGGCCCTAACTATGAACAGAAAAAATGGGAAGAGGACAAGCTGGGTCATGCCAGGTGGAGCCTGGGAGCCAGAGATGCAAAAGAGAAAAATAAAGTATGAGTTACTGTTGTTGTTGCTATGAAACAATCGATGTTATTTGGTGTACTAGTACCACATGTACTACTACAGACTGCTACAGACTAGTTACTACTACTAAGTACAATGTATACTCTACTACTACTACTACTACTACTACTACTACTACTACTACTACTACATGTACTACTACTACATGTACTACTACTACTATTAACATGTACAACTTATACTACTACTACCACTACTACAATTACTAACTAAAGGATTCCATTTATTGTCTGTAAGGATATCATTTGTTGGTAAGGATTCCATTTATATTTGTTGGTAAGGATTCCATAATTTATTGTCAGTAAGTATTCCATTTGTCGTTGCTAACAATTCCAATTATTGTTGGTAAGGATTCCGTTTATTGTCAGTAAGGATTCCATTTATTGTTGGTAAGGATTCCATTTATTGTTGGTAAGGATTCCATTTATTGTTGGTAAGGATTCCATTTATTGTCACTAAGGATTCCATTGAATATATATTTTTATAGCAAACAGAGTATGAGATGCTTCTTGAAGAAGACCAGATTGGATTTGTCATGGTAGAGCAGGTTCCAGGCACAGAGAGAACTGCCAAGGTACTGTATGGGTACGAAAACTGTTGGCAATAAATTTACATTTATTAAGCATAATAATATGAAAATAGTAATTATTATAATAATAACAATACTACTACTTACAATTTATGTAGTTCTCTTTTCATACAATGATCAAAAGTGCTTTACTAAAGATACTGGTAAAATATTTAAATATTAAACAGGTAAAATTGTTAAAACAAATACTGAAGGCTAGGCAAGCTTAAAAAGATGTGTTTTTAGTGCTGATTTAAAATTATTAAGGCCAATGTTCCTGATGTCACATGGAAGAGCATTCCAAAGTGTCGGCGCAACTACAGCGAAACGTTTGTCACCAATAGTCGTCAGGGATTTGATCATTGGAGGATGAAGGAGATATGCAGCAGAGGACCAGAGGACACATTCTATAGAACTTTGATAACTTCGGCATTTCAGACACTGCCCTTCAATGTCGCCACAGGGTAACACTAATATGTCTGAAAATTAATCATCTGGGAAATATAAGAATACCACAGCTGAGGATGTCTGATAAATAAATAAATAATATCGTTTGATGCTGATGCTGCATCGTTGTGTCAGTGCTGAGTTTTGTGAGTGTTTTGATGTTGTAATATTTATGTTAAAATGTACGTTGGCAAATAGTTTGTAGTGCACTTTCTTTCAAGCAACTTTCCACCATCACCCACGTGCCATCACCATCACCCACTATCCATCGCAATTACCCACCATCCATGACCCACTATCACTACAATCATTACCATCATCTACCATCACCTATCATCCATCACCCACCATCTATCACCATTACCCACTATCTATCACTACCGTTGTCCATCATCACTCGATCGTTCACCTTCACCATCACCTACAGGTATCATCTACAATAGACTGTTGCAATTTTACTGTGTGTTTTTACTTTATTTTATTCCAGGAGCCCAGGCTGAGTGAAGCAGACATAAAGAAAATGACGATACAAGAGGTAAGTTATAGAACTGAAATTCCCTTGTTACTATTGGAATGTTGGACCTGAGAGCACAATTCATAAAGTGGTGTGAAGTGTATTGGATACTACTGAAACTTTTGTAAACATACATGTAACACTAAAAAGTAAAATGGAGTCAGTGAGGTTAGTTGTAAACAGAACAGGCATTCTCATTTTACTATTGGAATGGTAGACCTGAGAACACCATTCATAAAGCGTATTGGACACTAATGAAACGTTTGTAAAGTAACATACATAAAAGTAAAATGGATACAGTGAGGTTAGTTGGTACTCAACTTGTGTTTCATTTTACTGTTTGAATGGTCTCAGAGCAACTTTAAAGCAGTAAGAAACTTATTAGAAACTACTGATAATTTGTAGACATACAAGTAATGCTTAACACTAGTAGTACGAATACATTAGTTCACGTTGAGGCAGCAAGGTTAGTTGGAAACTTTGAATTACTGGGATAATTCCTAATTAAAATCAGAACCTGATCGGTCTAAATTTTGTAGTGTGTAAAGTGTTTACCAATAGTTTGGAAAACAATTATTTCCTGGAAACATATGGCTCCACTGTTTCCCACTCTTTTTATATTTTGGCAGTGTAAGATGTTGGTTGGGCTCACCTTTTGCAAAGCATCTGAAATAGTTTGTGATTTCTGAGGGAGTGGGAGAGGAATCTATGGACTTTTGTATCTGAAATATTGGGGATTTTTTCTTTGGAAGGACGCTACATTGAAGGACCAAGGGGGGAGGGTAGGGGTTAATATCATACATTTATGTTGTGTTGTTTTGATTCACACAGACTCGTCGCAGTCTTCCAGTTTTTCCATTCAGAGAGGATTTACTACAAGCGGTTTCTGATCATCAGGTGATTTTTTGGGCTGTGACCCCAGCTAGTAGATCATATTTTATGACTGTTTGGTTTCTGTCATATTTGACATTTGTACATGCCATTGTGAATGCCATATCATATGAGATTGTTTGACATGTTTTGTGCTCTTGCTCAGGTTTTGATTATCGAAGGGGAGACTGGATCAGGAAAGACCACTCAGATCCCACAATATCTGCATGAGGCTGTAAGTGTGTGTCTCATGTACTGTTTGTTTACACCCTGTAATGTCTCCGTACTGTGCGTCCATATGTTGAGATCTCGAACTGCACACTCAGATCCCACAATATCTGCACCATACTGTTTGTTTACACCTCGTAATGTCTCTGTACTATGCGTCCATATGTTGAGATATCTAACTGCACACTCAGATCCCACAATATCTGCACCATACTGTTTGTTTACACCTCGTAATGTCTCTGTACTATAGGGGTAAGTGCCTCTCCATACAACTGTCCGAGTGGTATATTAATAATAAAAGCTTCCTTACTCTATTTTTAAAATTAACACTTAACTTCTCTAATAAATTCCTTACTTCATCGAGCTGAAAATATAAAAAGGGTTACTCTGCCTGTCAAGCAGACGACATCCTATTATCAGGGATTGTACATCCTGGAAAATGATGGGAAAACTCCAGGAAAAATACTGAAAAAACTCCTGGAAAGTCCTTGAATTTAGAAGTTACAACAAACTTGGACTGTATTATGCAAACTAATGATTTAGCAATACCCCACAAACAAAGGCTCCAACTGCTCACTGTGTACTACTAACATGTTAAACAATTGTTTAAGTTCTTGGTTTCTCCTCTTGTCAGGGTTACACTAAAGGTAAAATGAAAGTTGGTTGTACGCAGCCTCGCCGTGTTGCAGCCATGAGTGTCGCAGCTCGTGTTTCAGACGAAATGGGCACAAAACTTGGAAATGAGGTAACTTGATATTTAGTACTTTTGAGTTTTAGTTCTCTTGTGTGTTGCAGCTGGTATTGAATGGAATATCTCACGTTCTCATTCTTCACCCCACAGCAAGCAGCTTTTTGTATATCTGAATCTGTTCTTGAACAGACATTTCACCCTTGATATAGTCAAAAGTATGAGCTGCACGTGTTTGAAATCAGTTGTTCATAATTACACACTTTTTACTCAGGTTGGTTACAGCATTAGGTTCGAGGACTGCAGCTCAGAACGCACTATAATCAAGGTCAGTAATGACTATAATCAAGGTCAGTAATGACTATAATTAAGGTCAGTAATGACTATAATTAAGGTCAGTAATAACGCAGAAATGAAATCTTGTACAATGTTGTATTCAGTTGGAACAGTGTGGCAATACGAAATATATTAAGCTTCATTTCTTGTTTATTTAATAATAATAATAATAATAATAATAATAATATTGATTTATTTACAGTATTTCCACAAAGTAGCCTTCAATTAGCCCTATTAGCCCTTAATTGCAAAACTTAATTTGATTAGGGAACTGGAAGAGGAAATTTACCGGTTAAGTAGCATTCATGTAGCTTTGCTAAAGAGGAAATACAGGTCTGGTGCATTAGATCTTCAAACATTACCTATGTTGTTGTAGATAGTCTTTTGTATTGTAAAGTTAAGGTACAAATAAAGTATATTGTTGTTGTTGTTCTCTCGTGGATCACCGGCCGTATTGGTGATAACTCTCTTTGTACTTGTTCCAGTACATGACAGACGGAATGCTCCTGCGAGAGTTTCTGGGTGAGCCGGATCTTGCCAGTTACAGGTACGAGAAATTGAGACAACACTGTCAGAGATTCTTGATACAATATAGAACTTGTTCAGTTAATACTAGATTTTGAACAGGATTTTGCACAGTGGTAGCAATGTCCTGAGTATGCATTTGTGACATTCTAGAGTGGATGGTGCTTCCGTCAATGGATGAGTGTTAAACAAAAAGTTCAAGTAAAAGAGTACATTTATCTTGAGGGTGCATTGACTGTTTGAAGAGTTGTCACTCAGCCTCTGTGAAGTGGACATCTGTGTTATATCCCTGCACTACATGATGTTCTGCTAGAGTACTCCCTTACGTTTATCATCGCATAGTTGAATACTACATGCCAATTTAGAGTACTAGCACTTGCAAGCTTAAAGCTGTAAGACACTGCTCGTAGTTGTTACTGAAATACCAGCTGCTTTTTGCTCAATTTTTGGTTTTCTTGAGTACTTATGTACATCTACATTTTACTATTCTAGCATGCGTATACTGAAGTATTTTACTTGCTTCCTTTGTTTGTTGTGTTGGTACGAGATATAAATAAACCTTCCAGCTGTCGTCATAGGTGAGAAATAGGAAAGGATATATACACTTTGCGCTCATGATACTGGCATTATTGCCCACTAGTATATACCCTATTTTGTAGTCGCAGAATCTAGACTGAAACTCTACCGTTTTTCCTTTTTTGTTGCAGTGTCATCATTATTGATGAGGCTCACGAGAGAACGCTTCATACAGACGTCCTGTTTGGTTTAGTAAAGGACATTTCTCGCTTTAGACCTGATATAAAACTACTCATTTCAAGTGCCACTCTAGATGCTGAGAAGTTTTCAAGTGTAAGTAGATCTCTTTTGGCTTGGGTCGAGTTATTGACTCAGAGACATCCCAGTGTGATGTGATGTGTTGTTTGTTTAGTGAGTAAGATCTTTTATTACAAGCAAGAAGATCTTGTGTTTTATTCTGTGTTTTATTTTGAGGTGCTGAATTTATTTGTTAAACCTTCTAACATTATAACTAGTTTCTAATAGTCACCTCCTATCAGGGGACTTCAGCAAACCTAAACCGCACTGGTCAGTGTTTACAGTAAGCTTCATCACATCTGTTCTAATTGTACATACTTATATTGTGATACAAGGACAGAAAGTTGGAACACTCATGAGTGTTCCAACTTTCTTTCCTTGTATCATGATATATGCCACACTCAGCAAATCTACACAACATACTTATATTGCTATCTTTGAATTTATTTCGAATATATATATATTTTTTTTTCATCGACTGCAAGGGACTTCTGTTAACCCTTCAGGTGTTGTTACCCTTGCACCCGCCACTTATGTTGTTTGTTTTTCTGTTGTTTGAATCTTGTATTGATTTGTGGAAATAAACCTTTAAAACCTTTCTGGTAGGGGTATAGAGTGGTCTTAGGTCTCAGCACAGCATTATTTTTTTCAACTGAACACCAGCACGCAAGCACTGATTTACAAAATCAGTAAATACAAGCAAGTGATAACCTCCAGGTTTTTGCGGGCAAATTATTAGAGAAATCCATAGTAACCTCTGAAAAATTACGTTATTTTCAAATGGAAACTGCATGGTGAATGAAATATATAGGGAAGTCCTTACTGTCCTCACGTAATATTGATGACCAGAATCAGTTGAGCAGTCGAGGTTCCTTTTAGGTGTTACTGTTACCTTCGAGGAACTGTTTGTGTGTCACGGTTCGTTTTATACCGGCTTTGATTGTGATCTTGGCAATGACAGTGAGCGTGAGGATGATTGTATGACTGAGCATAATTATACTTGATCCAGTATTTTACTTTGTGCGCTAAAGTTTGTTCTCTTGATGTTTATTCTAGTTTTTTGATGATGCCCCAATCTTCAGAATTCCTGGTCGTCGGTTTCCTGTCGATATTTACTACACGAAGGTATGTACACCATTATTAACTGTCACTTGATATGGAGGCTCAGGTCACTCTTGTCACTGTTATTACTGCGGTAGCTTGTTTCACCTCTCCATCAGTGCAGGGTCACCCTTGGCATTGACACAAACCTTCTTGATGTACACATGATTGTATATCAGTGATATTATTATGCTAACCATCTCACGTCTATAAAAGTGAAATGTCACACTTGAATGTTATCCATTATCTCCAGGCCCCAGAGGCAGACTATCTTGACGCTGCTGTAGTGACAGTTCTACAGATCCACGTGACACAACCTGATGGTGATGTTCTGGTGTTTCTCACCGGGCAAGAAGAGATTGAGGCAGCACAGGAACTGCTCCAAGAGCGCACCAGGAAGCTGGGTTCTAAGATAAAGGAGCTCCTTATCCTTCCCATTTATGCCAACCTGCCCTCGGACTTGCAGGCCAAGATATTCGAGCCCACTCCCCCCGGGGCTAGAAAGGTAAATGTGTACGTTATGTCATTAATTGTTTGCTACAACAATTGAAAAATTGTAAATCTTTGCGACTACACGACAACTTCATCAGTGCGCCTTTCAGAAGTAAAAGAGAGCTAAAAGGAAATGAAGGACATAAATTACCACTGACAACTCCAACCTCGTTTGAGACGATTTGGAGGAGGGGAGGGGGAGGAGGAGGAGGAGTAGGATGATGATGCAATAAAGATAAAGATAAAGCTGTGGAGGAGGAGAAGGAGGAGAAGGAGAATGGTTGTGATGATGATGGTATTTCTATAAAGATCTTGATCATAACTGTAATTGTTTCTAGTAATGAAAATGTACTTGGCTGCTGTCATTTTATTTGTTCATCGTCATTTGAGGTTGAGGATGGTGATATTATTTCCTTCATAAACGTGAGGATTATTATATCATATGACGCTGGTACTAGCAGTCAGAAACTACAGGTAAATTAATCAACCCGCTCTTGCTATCCGCGCAGGTTGTTCTGGCCACAAACATAGCAGAAACGTCTCTCACGATCGACGGAATCATTTACGTCATTGATCCTGGGTTCTGTAAACAGAAGAGTTACAATCCCAGGACGAGCATGGAGTCTCTAGTAGTCACGCCCGTGTCCAAGGTAGGGTCCATCAGTTCATTGATTACTTGATCATTATTTGGTGCTATGTGCCGCAATCTTGGATTATAAAGCTGTCATCTTGAAATGTCTGGTAACATCCAAAATTAAAATAGTAGAGGAACTGTGTATTAGAAGTAAAAACTGCAGAAAATGGACTGTGTAGGAATATGAGTTGCTTTTAACTTCTCTCTGTCGCGCAAAACATACTTGCTGTGGCAACAGGCATGCGTGGCATGTGGAAATCATCCTCTAAGACTTTCGTAATATTAACGTTGGCAACTTTGGTGATTCGGAGGAAGATGTAGGCGGGGAGCGAGGTTTGCCTCCTGTCCTAATAATAATAAAAATAATAATGATATTTATACAGGAAAGCTCCGCTCACTATAGATGTGTTTTTCAGGGAGGTCCTGTGTCTAAAGTAAAATTATAAGAAAATCTAATTTAAAAATTTTAAATTTTAAATTTGGTTCTAAAGGATCTAGGAAATCTAAAAATCTAAAAATCTAAAAATTTTGTAAAAAGCCTAAGAATTATTTAAATTCAATTTAAAATCATTAAGACCACTGGCAGATCTAACAGCGGAGTCCAACGAGTTCCAGTCCTGACAGTATGTATCTAACATTCTATTATTTCATCCAAGCAAAATTGTTTATTTTTACTAAAACAATTTGTAAAACGGTAAACTAATGTTGCTGACTAGTTCTTGCACTCTTTACTCAGACCAGAATAGTAGCTGGTTGTATACGTTAATAATTTAGCTTTGTAACCTTTCTAAGGCATCAGCCAATCAGCGTTCAGGTCGAGCCGGCCGTGTGGCAGCTGGGAAATGTTTCCGTATGTATACCGCCTGGGCTTACAATAATGAGCTGGAAGATAACACGATACCGGAGGTTAGTCAGCCATGAAATACGCAGTAATTATCTGTTGGTATAATACTTTGTTGATCACAACACCCACCATCACCTACCATCCATCATCAACACCTACAGTCACCCACACTCATCCACCATCACTCACCATCTCTCTTGAATCCGATCACCACCATCTGTCAGCATCATCCACCACTGCACTGTCCATCACCTATCACCATCACCTATGCAATCAACACCATCTATCATCATCACCCACATCACCCAACATCCACCATCACCCACCACAATCCACCATTTATCACCATCACTACCACCACCTACCACCACCTGTACCATCCAGTGCAACCACCCACATCACCCAACATCCACCATCACCCACCACCATCCACCATTTATCACCATCACTACCACCACCTACCACCACCTGTACCATCCAGTGCAACCACCCACATCACCCAAC
>JANVCH010028445.1:0-11634 GCA_025505405.1 Epizoanthus rinbou
ATTCCAAAAAGAATGTCAAGTTCACCTAGAATTTGTATTGATAAGTTAAAATGTTGTAACCATTCAATTAATGTAATGCAAAATGTAAACCAAAGTGATGTATGTTATATACGATGTCTTTTGTGATGGCGTGTGAGATGGCGTGTGGTAAATTTGGATTCTTTCCTAAACCAGTGAGCTATATTGTAAAACAAAAAGGGGGTCTGTTCTTTATAGAATTTAAAGTTCCAATAGGACGTCGCCAAATTCCACGAGCAGCAGGGGTGAAAGCCCAAAGCGCCGCTGGGATGTAGCTATAAAGACCGAATAAGCGAGAAAATCTATTTCCAGAGAAATATCGAGCGGAAATAAATATTAGCAAACAAATTCGACTGGCACCCTAAATCTTTCTATTTCAGCTCTAAGTCTTCCTTTAAAACTATATTAAAACGTCTAAATATAAATCCGAAAGCAATACATCATGGTAAATCTGATTAACCCTTTTTGCGTTAGATTTTCAGTCATCAAAAATTACCGAATCTGGTGAATATTCCGGCTCGACTCATTTATTAGCGGCAAGAATAGTGTTCTTGAAATGAGTGGCAATGTCAATTGTTTTGCCAACTAGTTGAAACTAGGGCCGGCGGAGCAGGGGGACCCAATTCTCAGGCAAGTACGAACTCATTTACAGCCACACAATTGTCACTACTTATTCACGATGGATGAATATGATATCTAAACAAGGTTTTTCCTCCTATGTTTCAGTACTTTTTGCATTCCGCCATATCAAACTTCGTTCAGTTCACGCCTCTGCCTCGTGCAGTGATCGTTATAACTGAAGTGTATTTTTGAACATAGCTGGTAGGGAACAGCTGGCATCTAGGATTCTTATAATCAATTCCTGGTTGACCAAAATGTTATACAAAAACAAGTTCAAAGTGCAGAAAATGGCATTTCAGAGAGCGAAGTTTCTCAAACGTTTTCTAGTTGCCCACGCCTTCGGCGCTCTCGACGAGTTTCCTAGCACCCCCTAATGTGAAACACCTTCCGCCCGCCCTGAGGCCAACACGTATGGGTTACTAAGTAAAATCGCATGCTTTAATACATAATAGTTTGCATGTCTCACACTATCTTCAACTTAATTGATTATAGGAGATATACTTGTTAATGCTGTACCAAATATGCTGTTGATATAACCACATATCTCCAAATAACGTATCGTTACAGTCAGTACAGATTTAGATGAACCAGACAACACAGTCGGAATAACTGACATGTCTTTTGTTCTCTAACTGGGGTTAAAGCTTTTAACGGGCATCTTGTACATCCTTCATACTGCTATTCATATGTCTTATATGAAAACTAGGAGAACACGCACTTCAAGAAGGCGAAGTATCGTTGATCAATCCTATCAGAAACGACCCTCAAGCTATTACTATTAATGACCATAATGAGCTATAAACAACTCCAGATCCCCGCTACTCTATGCGATTAATCTCAGTGTACACCCTTCTTTACAGTGACTTACTAAAAACAGAATTAAATGGAAAAAATTTCCAATTGGCTCGGCACGTCTATTCGTCTGGTGAAACCACATACATGCGATAGCCATCAGAAATGTGCTTTGAAATAACATATACTACTGCAATTGACGTACACGCGCTCTGAAGCTCGTTCTTCGCAGAATATTTTAAAAATCGCGTTTATTCGAACTTAGTTGTGGCAAATGTCTTGATCATACATGTCAACGCTTTGAGGACGTAAAGAGCAGCCAAATGGCCACAAAATGTCATAAACTGGACTAGTTTTTTGGTATGCACTGGCACTGTATGTATTTGGAATGAACTGCATTGTGTTTTAGTCAATGCCGGACAGTGTCCACTCTCTGTTAGAAAGAACTCGGACTTTTATAAACTGATATACGTGAAGCGATAATAGACGCTAATTGCTATAAAGTGTAATGGAATATAATATTTAGACCTAGACTCTAGAGCACTGGCATGTTTCTATATATTTTTCTTTTTTGTGGTAAATATCGTTTAAATGTATCTACAGACAAAGCTAGCTCAAACCAACATATATACAAAAAAACGAAATAGCACAGAGCTGAATTTGTATATAAAATGAGCAATCAAAGCAAGAAACTTTTGTATAGCCAGAGGCAAGGTTCCTTTAACCTATTGCAGTGTTCCCCTGCCTGCTGTGCAAAGATTCCAAGCGTCAACATCCATCGCTTTACCAGACGACTGTTCGTGATCGTCGATCTGAGGGATAGCTGCTTTGTATTCACGCAATTTCTACTTGTAGCAGTGAAATGGTCACAGCAAAGCTATCAATGATTTCAACATTAACGAATCCGGTTGTGACCGTCTCCATGAAAGTACTCCATGACATAACATGAATACAAATACTGGCGTGTGAATTGAAGAAACACTCATGAACGAGATGTCCCTGTAAACTCCTGTAACTTATATCTTCAATCTTGTCTATAGTAAATACTCAGAACTAAGACTGCCTATGTTTCTTAGCTTTCAAAACCGCTAACATAGGTTAGTCTCATTTATCTACCGTCTAGATATTTCCTTTAAAACTGTAACGTAAATAGTGGCCTTTCTAAAGTTCAGAAAAATCCTAAGCATGCTTGCTAAATTGTTTTCACAGCTATCGATACATTAAGCAAACCTGGCCATGTAGCCAAGGTTTATGAATTAGGATTTAACATTTAACCTTTATCAGATATTACTAATAACATGCATGTAATTTGCCAGCTAGACTCCACTACAAATTGTACTTACGTTCCGACGCGCAGTTGCTGCAGATTCCCACGGTCACCAAAATAGTTAAAAGTAGGAGCAGTCGTGGTGAGGCCATAACTACAGAGTTCGAACCTCTTCCACGGTGTAACCGTTTCAAACGTTACCCTGTTTTCACAATCTTCGGATAGCGGTTATTACTCCATTATCTACTAAGAATCAAATAACGATAAAAAGGCAGCCCTGCTTTACTGGACCTCGGAAGAGAAATTTCCCACAGCTTTATCAGTTAAAGACCACAGACACAGTTCTGGAAGAACAAAACGAAAAACAACGGGGACTTGTCAAACCTTCTGGTACCAGCTCTAGAAATTTCCGTGCTGATCCAGTTAAGTCCGGAAAAACGTTATCCCTAGATATTTCTCCCCGCAGCCGGACAGTGATGCGCGGTATCAACAGCTGCTAAAGAAAGGAGCACATGCGCACATGCATACACGATATGTGCACACAATGCAGTCAGCCAAGACTTTAATAATCGCGTATTCACAACTGATCACGGCATGAATTCATTCGTTGAGGTATTAAACCCAGCCGCTAGTCAAGATTTTCTGAGCATCCTGTGAGGTCAAGGTTTAATCAGATTTGTTATTTTAAAAAACGCGACGTCTTTTCGTGACAGCCCGATCAAAATGCTATTTCACGACTTTACATCACATCATACTTATACCATATGAAAACGATTTTGATCAACTTTCAATTGTTGCATAAACTTTATTGATTGTTTCCACTCGACATGAAGAGCTCTTCCAATTTTTTTCCATAGAATTAATAGCTATACATTATCTTCCTACAGGCAAAGTGTGTGATGTCTTCTTAAAGAATATCCCGGATGTCAAAAGGTAATCAGACCTAAGCAGTTTTGCCCCGTCTGATAACGACCACACCTAAACTGGTGTAGTCACGATACCAATAATGAGCAGAAGATTCCTATTTTGGAGAGTTTTTAAGATTTCGCTTTCTTTACAACTAGAATCATACTTATGTTCTACGTTTCAACAGGTAAAAGAAACTCCAACAGTTTTACCACTGCAACTCACTCCGCAAAACGTTCCAGTTCTAGATCCGACATTCTTCCAAAGGTTCAAATTAGGTGTTTAATAGGTGACATGAGAATGCTTGTATCTCGAGATTAATTCGTGCTTCGATGGTTTGTTCAATAATTTGTTCGTTAGCACCGGAAATTATATACTAGAAATTTGCTGCAAGACGGGTATTATAAATAAAGCAACAAGATATAGCATGGGTAAATTTATCAAGATACCCGAGGCTAATGTCTTTTGCAATTCTAGATCGTATATCTAGTGGGGTTAGGGTGCTCAAGTCGAATCTTGAAGAGGGTTACTGATAGAACTGTCCGACTCTATTCTTTTCCGCTAATCCAGTGCCCCTAGGCAAATTATTGAAAATAGTTTCGATTAGCGAAAATAAGTATTGCAACTGCGCATTCCCTTGATTATATGCCGCGTCGCGGTATTCATAAGAATTAATACATGTAGAAAAGTAAAACTCTTATCGGTTACATCTCATCAAAAGATAAGAGTTCCAGCACCCCAGGCTTCAAATCAGTAGACACATGTATAAGCCTCTTTGCTTTTCTTAAAACCAACCAGTCACATGCAAATGTTCGTGCTACGAAAAAACATTAACGTGCAATGCCAAACTATGCTGGCTTCCGATTTCTTGCTACACAATTCTCAACCCCTACCCCGCGAGTGGGGATCGCTCGTTATCTCAGCTCGCAGGGTAATCAAAAACTTTGAGTAGTTGTAGGATCAGCGAGTCGTGAAATCTGAGAGTAGAAGTAAAACTCACGCCCAAGTCCATACTAGTTGCATTGAATACAAATATCAAACTGTATCTTTTTGTTACAAAAACTGAAAATATACTTTCGTTAAAAAATATGTTAATTAACAACAAATTGTCTTTATCGCCTCAACTCATCCAGTACTCAGTAGTGCCTGCTTATCGCGTGTATAATTGTTTTAATATTGCCTGTAATCTGTGTTAGATTTGGTACTAACGAGAAGAGAATGTCTACTTGACAGCCATCCAACTGCAGATGCAGTGACATTTGCGTGGTTGCTGAAACGTGATGACAGTAACAAATGTCACAAACACGCCTGCTTCCCGCCGCAAAACAGGAGAGAAAATCTGCTCACGTTTTGTCTCTGGTTTTTGTTGCCTGATGAAATAGGAACTGACATTTCCTGTCAATGAGGTTTTTGGCCGTGTTTTAAAACGGCTTTTAAAAAAAGCATTCATGGGCAATTTTGTGTAGGGACGGTCCATCTGATTTTATGAGGGGGCTGGAGTGGAGAAGATATTTTCGGTCAAAGGTTTTCTTGCCATGGAGCCTTCGTGCAAATTCTTTGTGACAATGCGAATTTTTAGTTTACATTTCTTATGACATGGTGTTGCAATAATGCACCTATCAATGTTATCCGGTGGGGAAGAGGGGGCGGGCAGGGATGGAGATTTTGACGCATTTTATCAACGATTTTTGTCAAAAACAACTCCCACGGGATGACTTACATGTACTTGGTCATAAAACACAAAATTCCCTACCCTGGGCCAAGACAGTTATGTCAAATGTTACTACCCAAAGGTGCATGTCCCCTCCCTGGGGCGAGTCTACCCAATCAAAAGCCACTCCCTGGGGCAAGGATCCCCTGTCAAATTTCCATTAAGAATAGTTTTAACAAAGAAAGAGTTTCTACTCAATTGTTAAGTGTTGGCAGAATTTAGCAGTACTGGAACGAGTTTGGAATCAGCCAGTTACAAGATTGCCAGCCTTTGCCTTTGGGATGGAGAAGAACGGTTATTTCTCTATTCAGCTGAATTGAGGATTGCATCTCCAATGTCCAAGTGAAATTGATCCAGGTGTTTATTACTTAAATAAAAACAATATTGATGCAAAATTAAAATATAGATGAAAATCGATATGCATACGGATATGGATAATTTTGGGGAAGATATTTTGCCAAGAGGTTTCTGAACATTTGTACTTAAAATATCCCTTTTACAACACTACTATTCTCAAGCTAACACTCAACAAGAATTTGAGCTTAATTTTATTATCCGCTGGTCCAGTCTACTGACACAAATGTTGTCAATTTCAAACATAAGTTGAATGGGCGTCGGTCGGGGACCCAAAAACCTGTGGGTTAAAAATCACCTCTAGCTGTATTCTGTGTTTACTTCTTTTACGGTTACTGATTTATTTGACTCTTGCTGGTATAATGCGCGACGATTTAATTTGATCCCCGCAATTCCGTAAAAGTATATTACATTTGAATAGACAACTACATGTCGTTGAAATAAAACACAAATCATGTGAGCACAGTTACTGAAAAACGTTACTAAAAAGTAAGGAAAACCAAAATAGTAACCATTAATAACGTAGCGTACACAAAAATAACTTATTATTAACTGCTTATTTAAAGTGTATTCTAATAATAATAAATAAACAATAAATAAATAAACGATCAAAAAATATTTATTATTGCGAGATAATTTGGATAAAACCAGAGTTCACTGGACCCTGGTTTTCCAGAACAAAGAGATTGAAAGTTAAATACCGCCAGAATTAGCGCATCCTTGGCTTCCCGAATCCATTTCAGCGTTTTTATATAATTTTAGTTTATTGCGTTGCAAAGTTTTAAAAAGTCACAGTTACAACTTTTTGCACCATGTTAAATATTTTCAAACCAAGTGGCAACACAAGAAACACTGACACGATTTTGTAATATACATATTCAACAACATCTGTGCAAAACTTAAGGTGGCTCCCACCTGTTTTCCATTTTTCTATGTCACTGAACTTTATCAAAGGCATACTTATATGTCATGGCAGATTGCTGCCAGTTGTTGGTAACTGGTGTTACAACAACTCTTCAACTTGTTGACCCTTGTACTCCTACCGCAATTTCTGTTTCCATGGCAACATTACAAGGTCTCAAATACAAACGGTTTTTTACATTTAACTACATTTTACTCTAAAATGAGTTCGGTGATTCCCATTTTTTATCGTGTTAGAATTGTTGATATAACAAGTAGAACATTTGAGGAAATTTTTAAAAAAATATGTGAAATCGGTTTTGGCGTCACCGTATTTTTATGAAATTTTAAGGTGGCGCCAAAACCTATTAACATAATTTTTTAAAAATATTTATTAGACAATTTACATATTTATGTGTTACAGGTGTTCCTGGCACGCCAAATAGCATAGCTAATCTAGGCGGGCCAGGATAATTGAACTAAGATAGAGGTGAATGTGAGACTAAACTAAAAGGAAAAGAGAACTGCTAAGATAAAGATAAATCTAAATATGAGAGTACAGTTACAGGGAAGGGAGACAGACAAGTTTGTACTTGTATAAATGTACTATCAGAACAGTGAATGGATTAAATTGACTAAACGCGATTGTACAGCTATGTATGATGTAATTTCACTTTAGGTATTAGAAATTCCAGATCAATGTAAGAGTCTTCAGAATGTTGAACAGGATCTTTTGAATTTTCTTTTTAAATTTCATTTTGGGTAGTATCCGGAGCTTTGTTGGTAGCTCATTCCACAGTCGCGCACCAGCTCTGGAGAAAGATTTACGTTCTACTTCTTATGTCAACAATTCTAACACGATAAAAAATGGGGGTCACCGAACTCATTTTGGAGTAAACTGCAGTTGAATGCTAAAAACCGGTTGTATTTGAGACTCTGTAATGTTGCCATGGAAACATAAATTGTGGTTGGACTACATGGGTCCATAAGTTAAGGAGTTGCTGAAACACCAGTTGCCAACAACTGGCAGCAACCTCGGTCATGACATATGAGTATGCCTTTCATAAAGCGCAGTGACATAGAAAAATGGGAAAACAGGTGGGTGCCACCTTAATGGGGGACAGAAACCCGCCTGAGAGTTGGGCTTCTTGTACCCTTGAGTGGAACAGTGTACTTTACTACTCTGACAAGGACATCATAACTGACCGAGTAACATCTTCTGGTTCGCCGTCAGACAAAGTAGTTCTGTTGGCTATGAACTTTCTGAACTTCTATATTTCAACTATTATTCCAAAAGTATTTCTAAACAGTCGACAAGGGTAGAACATCGCCATTCCTGATTTGAACACTTGCATTACCCCTAATACATTGTGTACTGGACAATTGGAAGCCGCGTACCGGTTCAACCGGTTTTTCACACGTGAATAAACGATACGTGAAATCTGATTGGCAGAGAGAGATATTAAAGCACACGAAATATTACTAAACTGATTCTTAGAGAGTAAGTCTTGGTCTGTATTTGATAAATTATATCTAATCACCTCTTGAACATTGCTGTAGTTTCAGAACGGTACAAGGACACCATTGACGCTGCTATTAGCGAGTTTAGTGCTAAAACGTGCATACGATGGATTCCCAAAAGAACTTCCGATCCAGTGTGGGTTAAGTTTGTCAAAAACACAGGGTAAGTATTCAAGGATTTCTTTAAATGATCTTGTTATTCTTCCTTTCACAAGGCGTTGATGCATCAACCAGTGAGAGAACGTCTACAAGTTATATACTGAGTAGACCTCTCCTCCCACTTTGCGATGGTAAGAATGAGACAAATCCGACTTCTATAATCTCTGTCTGATTTTGTCACAGTAATTTTAAAAAATGCAAAGGTCATTTTTAAAGCGCAACACAGCTGTATGATAATTGTTTTAGTTTTTCCTTCTTAATCTAGTTCCTAAATATTTTAACTTTCACATTTTAGTAAAACTCCCATTTTGGTACTAGTACATATATTAGACATCGTTTTTAGCATATGGTAATAGAAGAGCCACCTCGTGGAATTACCAATAAATCTTTATTATTATTATTATTATTCTATATCTTTGTAGATCTGATTTCGCCATGGTAATTTTGAAATGTTTTGTAGATCTAACTTTGCCAATGGCATTCTATAATCTCTGTAGATCTGATTAGTCACCGTAATTCTATAATCCTTGAAGATCTGATTTTGCCATAGTAATTTAAAAATCTTTGCAGATCTTACTTTACCAATGTCATTCTATATGTTTTGTAGATCTGATTTTGCGATAGTAATTCTATAATATTTGAAGATTTGATCGTGCCACGGGAACTTCTAAGCTCTATAATCCCTGTAATCTCACTTTGCCACGGTACTGCACGGGTCGAGCATTGCATGCTGGAAGAACATAGACTAGTCGAAGCTGAACTGAATTAAACTGATTCCCATCTGACTTGTGCAAGAGTAGCATCAAGCCGATTTGTCTACATGAACGATGAAGGGCGATACATGCTCCAGAAGACGAGTTTTAGAAAATATGTTCGAATGCTCAATACACGAATAGGTCCTGCATATTCAATTGGACCTCAACAATCGATGGACGAGTTTCGCGCAATATCAATTTAACGGCAGTTGAGAAGCATGCAGTCTAGGATAATGTGCCGTATAAGAAAACGAAAACAACAGAAAACATTGCACTGACTACAATTTCCACAAAACAGCTTCGTCCATCATCTTGGAATTCCCAACTCCGAAGAGACAAAATGCTTGTGATTGGTCAATTTCGGTCAAGTACCAGACTCCTGACTGCGTAGTATATAACAATGATTGAACTTCCAACTCTGTAAGCTTTGTAGATCTTTCTTTACCATGATACAGAGCAGAGATCGCCCATGCGTATATAATTAGTGTCACCAATTCTATAATCTTCTATAACTGATTTTTCTAAATCTAAATCTAAATCTAAATCTTTCTTTGCAATCCGTTTCCAAGTATATATTCATGTAGAACTAAACGACCAAATATTTGTGCAACAAACATCTGTTTCTTTGCACCAGAACCGGGGTAAACGGTCTTTTACTGAATAAATTCGTTTGTAATCATTGGCTTTCGGTACAGTTGCTATTCCAGTGTTGGAAGGAATTATTGGAAATCTGGCCAACCCCAAGAATTGTCTCTCGGAAACGGCTGTAACCATAAAGGCACGGTCATGCATGAGATGATGCACGCGGTGGGATTCTGGCACGAACAGTCCCGACCAGACCGCAACCAATATGTGGAGGTCATGTGGGAAAACATCGTGAAAGGTTCGTTTTATTTAACAAATAGATTCCATTTTCTTCGGCTCGTGTGCCACTTCTAGTTCTCTCGCCGTGTTTTGACGTCATTTGAACATCTATTAGTGAACAGACGCACGGAAAATGGAATCTATTTGTTAAGTGTTTGGAATAAATGCACCGATCGATGAAATCACCTGAAATCTTTACATTGATTCGGCTCCATCTCTTTACATTTCTTTTTATACCAATAAGCTCCAGCAATATCCTAACCAGCAGTGTCATTGATTAACCCATGATCTATGTTCTGGTAGGTAATTTACTTACTTGTCTCTTGTATTTAGATATATCTCCCTCTGCATTTCTCGAAATTCCGCTCGGTTTTTACTCGCCTTCATCTAATAATTTATAAAAGTAAAATAAAAAAATGGGGCAGCTCAACACTCAATAATTTATCTGACAATCGTTTGATCGAGAGTTTGATTCCCAAACAAGTTTCTCCGTAGATCACTCCACACATGTGAGTCGTACTTGAGCCCGCAGCATAAAACGAATTGTACGTCCTCTATTTCTGCAGCCTAAATTAAAATTCATTTTAATCGACGTTTGTCCTTAAAATATGGTTTTTGATGGAATCGAGTTTTGACATTGAAGAGAGATTTCATTTTACCCGGAACATGAAAATAGTTTTAAAATATGTAGCCATCCTTGATGTTAGTCGATTTGTTTCCTTTCAGCTCAATCGCAGCAGTCTACAATCTAAGCTGACAAACAACCCCGCAAATAACCCACGGACTCCAGGGTATCGATCCACTGATCTACATCGATATTATCCTAACCTGGAGATCGTAGCACAGAAATTGATGGAACAAGACGTGATTCTGCATCGCTTGTCTCCTTTGGACGCTATCATTTTTCGAATTGGAGTTACTACATTTCTAACGATTTTCTTCATTCTCGTTCAACGAATCGTTTAAAATCGGACACGGAAAACCCCATTAGATAAGTTAAACCGCACCGGCCACAAAAAGTAACCTTGCGAGGTAAAAACAACTCGTGTCTCGCCCTCGCCCGACGCATTGCCCAGCGTTAGACTGCGGGCCATCTCTTCCTTTTCCTCAGACCAGTATATAAGTGAAAAACGAGCGGCGATTCCGCGCAACCTCCAGGCGAAACCACGAGCGAGTCGGCGAATGAAAGCGAGCCACACGGCCAAACCCGAACATCTTCCTTTCTCGGCCCGGAAACAGCAAAATAAAGGACGGCTCGCAGTCTACTCCTGAGTCTCCGAGGATGAAAACAACTGAAATTCGAAAGTATCTCCGTGATGAATGGACCTTCGCCTTGTTCAGGTGCAAGACGCGTGGGTGCGCCAACGGGTACATCTGGAAAAGTCAGGAAGTTTCATAATGATAGCTTGCGCATAGATCGAGCGCTTATGGTTTTCAAGTAGCATGTACACATGTCTTACTGGGAGATGCCGTCCGCGTCCCTCGGGGTCCAGCTAAGGTAAAAACAAATATTCCCTTTGTTTAGATTTTTTTTGTTTTCTATTTTTAAATATTAAAATATGGTTCCCAGTTCCCCGACTTTCTGGGTTCTCCGATTTCCAGTTCTCCGATTTCCGGTTCCTCGATTTCCGGTTCTAAAATATGTCCGAATCCCCCCCCCCCCCGACGCGCCATTCGATTTTCTTTGTTTTAGGCGGTGTTTACATGATACCCGATCGAGTTTCATTCCGGTACGACTTCATCCCGGTTCCCTACAAATCGCTGCA
>JANVCH010028556.1:0-11631 GCA_025505405.1 Epizoanthus rinbou
TCACCTCACCTCACCTCACTTCACCTCACCTCACCTCACGTCACTTCACTTCACTTCACTTCACTTCACGTCACCTCACCTCACCTCACCTCACCTCACTTCACTTCATTTCACTTCACTTCACTTATGGTCATTTCTCTTGACAGGCAGTTGAAAGACATGTCAAAGTTATGAATACAAATAACAGTTATGAGTTTCTGAAGAACATGAGCATGAACATGAACATGAGCCCTTCACCCTTCTAATAAGCCATTGTCTAAAAGCACCCCGGGGGTGGGGGGTGGAAATACGGTATGTACTTATAGGTAGACAATGATCTTTGTCACTTTCTCCATTTTCAATTGAAAAGATATCCAGAGATATGCGAAATCAGGTAAATCAGCTTGTTCTGCATTTGGGTGCTATTTTCATAAACTGCTAAATTTACGACTCGTAAATGAAGTGAAGCGACCCAGCACGACTCAACTCGCTTCGATTTGATTCGGTTTGTTTCGATTCAGTTCAGCTCAGCTCAGCTCAGCTCATTCCATTTTGAAAAAAACTAGGGGTTCTACGTCGGCGAGTAGGGTAAATCAAGATGATTAAATCAACTAGAAGTGATGTAATGATTGTCGCTGTGCGGGTAATAGGTTTTAGCTAATCGAATATAATCTAATCTAACTTAATTATGAATGTGTGCGGGGGATTTGATTTGTTAAGAGTTAGAAACTGTGCGTACCTTATCGTTAGTGTTCAGGTCCTGGTACAGTGCCAACTTGTTCAGGAGGTCTGCAAACTCTCTCCTCATGCGACACTGGAAACCTAGTTGTTTAAGAGGCAGATCACAGTTAGCCAACCTTTCAAACATCGACAAATCCATGTGATGTCTCTTCCTCAATCTCTGATGGTGAACCTGAGGCCTGAGTTGCTTGTGGTCCCCAATCATGATCAAGTGCTGCACCGACATTGGTATGGCCGCCACGAGCTGTGCTTCAAGTACCTCTGCCGCTTCTTCTACAATCATGATAGATGGCCGCACATTTTCTGTGGTTCAAGTTAAAAAACGAGTGAAAAACATAAGCGACGGTACACTTTCCTTGAAATAAAATATATTTAGTTTTATTACTATCCCAAAAAACATTTATTATCATTGGAAAAACGGTTGGTTGAAGCTTGTTTTTTGTACAGTCTGTTTACTTTCACCTCTTTTCCTCTCTTTGTCTTAAGTTTATAACTTATTGAATCGTGCAAATTATTTGTTTTGTTGCAAAAAATCATTAACCCCTCGCCCCCATTATAATCGTACACACACACACACACACAGACACACACACACACACACACACATACATTAATAATTGTTGAGCCCTTGCAAGAATCCCATCGAAATAAAAGCTGTGGAAAAATCTTCTACAAATGTTGTTTGCATTATTTTGTCTTACGAAATCTCAGATATACATCCAACGCTTGCATTACCCAAGCAGGCTATTCCGTCCACATTTGGCAATTTTCTTACAACTGTAGTCCCTTTCCCTCGGAAAAGTTGGTTAAAACTGAGTACTTTTATCATTTTATTGCTGACATTTCAGAAGGAATATGGTGACTATCTTTATCTTTCTAGATTTGGTTATAAAAAGACAAGTTGCTTAAACATGGAGGTCATAACAACTGGCGATATGATATATGATATGATATATGATATGATATATGATATGATATATGATATGATATGATATGATATGATATGATATGATATGATATGACATGACATGATATATGATATGATATGATATGATATGATATGATATGATATGATATGATATGATATGATATGATATGATATGATAAGACATGATATGATATGATATGATATGATACTATTTCAAGACACTATGCATGATAAAGCGTGTTACACACGAACAAGGTCTCTTGACAAGCCTCCACACAAATCTGTTCGCTTGTTTGTTTGTTGGATAAGGTGGCTCGCATCTGTTTTCCATTTTTTTGTACCACCAAATTTATCAAATGGCTTACTCGTTCACCACAGCAGTTTATTACCAGCTGTTATGACCTCGTGTTTAAGCAACTCTTTCTCTTATAGTCAAATCTCGTTTCATGGTTACTACGGTTGTCGTGGCAACCATATAAGGGCTCACATGCACCTTATGTTTGACATTTAATCGCATTTTTTATGTTTTATTCTTGTTAATTTAAGGTGGCACCAAATCACACGGTCTAATCTTTTAAAAATGGGAGTCACCGTGCTCATTTTTGAGAAAAATGCGGTTAAATGTCACAAATAAAGTGCATTTGAGGCCGTATATGGTTTCCATGACAACCGAAGTAACCATGAAGCGATATTTGCCTATAAGAAGAAGAGTTACTTAAACACAAAGTCATAGAAGTTAGCAGTAAACTGCTGTGGTGTACGAGTAAGCCATTTGTTAAATTTGGTGGTGCAAAAAATGGAAACCAGGTGGGAGCCACCTTAAAATTCCTCACTGAAGAAGGTATTTCGTTAACCTTTTGAGTAACGGGCCATGTTCTGGAATTTTCCGGCATATTAGTTGTTTTAGATGGATAGGGCCGGTTCAGTTTTATTTCTATAAGCAATATATAATAACGTAAAACATAGAGAACTCGCTCAACCAGCATAAGAGCATCCTCGATGCTTTCATTAACCACCTTCATTACAACGCCGAGGCTCAGAGTTGGCCTAAATGTTAACAACAAATTAAGAACAAGCCGTCAAGCTGAGGTTCACAGCCATAAAATTAGATTTGTATGTTTTCAGATAACATTATGATATTCGTATAGGTTATCACATGGTTCCGAGTATTTGGAATAAATCAGCACAAGTACATTTTTCAAAGACTAACAAAATTGTGGTCTTTGAAAAATGTACGAGTGCTAATTTATTCCGAAATTGCACGAAGAATCATGTGATAACTTGTTATTATTATACAGAAACAAAAATTCTGAGATATTTACTTAGCTTTGATTCCTCTCCGATTGATTTTGTGTTGACCTTTTCTCGCTAGTAGTCTTGAGCTTCAGTTCTAGTCGTTTCCCTCGAGAGAGTACGTGTTTAGTCGATGTTGATACTGTTGATCCTTTGCATGCTGGACTATGATTTTTGCTTCAACTTACAGCAAGTTGTTCAAGTAAATCTCCTTCGAAAGCTTCGTTCAAAACAAAACAAAACAAAATGGCGGTTACGTTTGTTTGCAATTCGTTCCCAGGGCCATCGGCGCATTAGCTATGAACTGATTGGCTCATGTTTCTCGGCTGGCCAATCAGCGTTTGATTTCACATTTTTGCACTTGATTTCAAAAGAACTGCACTCGATTTAAAAAACTGCACTCAGATTTCAAATGAACAACACTTCTCTCAGCCAATCAAAATGCAGAAATTTGTGTTGCTGTATGATTAATGATTAACTGATTAGTATCTTAGTCCTGGTTAGCCGGGAGAGCTCGGTTTGTTGGGATGTATTTCAACTCGACTTTACATGGAATGAGCAATCCCGGGAGGCCCTGGTGGGAAGTGTTTTCACTGCTAAAATGCGGCATCTACGCATGAGTGATGAGGTAACCACTGCCCTCTTGCTGGCCATTAGCCGGACGGCTGGTGCGGGCGCCTTGCCCGTCTTGGCCCAGTTAGGTGGGATCCCGGCTCATTTTCGATTTGTTAAAGGCGGTGATGGAGAAAAGTAACAAAATATTATTTTTTCGTCCTAATTTGCACAGAACGTCCATTCCTCTTTTCAATTCAAACGAAGCACGAAAAAGAATAGTCGCTTTAGT
The DNA here is from genome assembly GCA_025505405.1 of Epizoanthus rinbou. NCBI lineage: Eukaryota > Metazoa > Cnidaria > Anthozoa > Zoantharia > Epizoanthidae > Epizoanthus > Epizoanthus rinbou. The sequence continues at coordinate 3,786 of JANVCH010028556.1, forward strand.
CGGAAAAACTAAATTAAAACCCTTTTGTATTCTATTCATTAATATTTTTCCTAATTCAAGTCGTTTTAGTTTCCGGCTGCTTGCTTATTATTCTCGAACATGCTTTATATATTATCCTTTTTAAAATCCCTTTATACAAACATTTTAACAGTGTTCTTCAAAGGCATCTTCTGAAATTATTTCCAAGTTGAAAGCTTTGGTCTTTTCAGTTGATATCGTAATTTTCGTCTTCTGAATAAGCTCGTGACTTTTTTACTGAAATTCTAAGATAATGCATTCTATTTATTTTCCGCATAACATTTTGACGTTAATGCTTCTGGTCTCTCTAACGATTACGAGTATTGCGGCGTTTGCAGTACTCTGCATCACGACAATCCTTTCTGTTCCTGCATGTACACTGAGCCTTCAGTTGAACCCTGATGAGTTCGCTGTCCAGGCCACTAAATAAATTAAATACAATTTTCCCAGCATCTTTTCAATCTTCTGTTCGATAATAAGCAAACCTCCTACCACTTAAATGAGTGTTGTAGGTACAACTCACCCACTAACACATCTACATATTTTTAATGCTGTGACATTTTTCATTTTGTTCTTTAAAAAATACTTATTTATGATATTTGAAACGTGTCAAAATGGGACAAATTCCAGTTACATCTCAGATAGCTTCATAACGAAAATAATCACTTTTGATTTCGTCTATTGAACTAGAAAAAAAATTCATCTTTATGTTTATTTCAAACAGAACATGGACGGATTGTGCACTTTAAAATTTAAGTTTCGTTCTTGAAATATTGACCTTTCTCAGCCTTGATATTAATTCCGATAAAATGCTCGTGCAAGCTGAAGACCTTTTCTGTTCCAACAGGTTTATATAGAGCAGGAAAGAGGAATACCACTGGAACAAGTTCTTATAAAATTGATTCTTACAAAAAAACAAAGCGCACTTGATATTAATTCGGATAAAATGCTCGTGCAAGCTGAAGGCCTTTTCTGTTCCAACAGGTTTATATAGAGCAGGAAAGAGGAATACCACTGGAACAAGTTCTGGAGAATGTCCATGGGGTATGGACGGGATTCGTTTACACCCAAGATTCTCAACTGGAGTTATTCGTCGGCCAAAGGCAAAGCTGTTAGAATAATCACAAAAAATGTGTTCGTAGCGCAGAATAATGTATCTGAAGTTTTGAATGGAAATAGCCCGTTCAGTTTATACATTACTGCTTGCAGAGTTGATCACCATTTTGATAAAGACGAAGATAAAGACGATCAACTATAAAGATAACATGCATTTATAGGTAAAACTATTTCAGTATTTCAGAATTCATTGGCTTTGTATAAAGCAAGTACATGAAATATGATTTTTATACTTATAATAGGTAGAGCTCTGGGTATTCAGCTGACTACACCGATTTTAATACAGCTAGGTTGTTTTAAATAAACATTCTCTTATCTATCTCGAGTGAGAGTTTGGAAATGAATGGTGTTGCGTTTCAACGCGTGTGTGGCGAGTGGTAGGCGTGAGAGCGCTGACAGGAAACGAGGGCGCTGTTAAAAGTTAATCCGTACTTGAATTCCTGTGAGCGAGAAAGAGCAGGGGACTTGACATGTCTAGCCATGTGTTGGCTTTTCGTTGCGTTTCTTCACATAATTTTGCTCAAGAAACAGCAAAATTCGTTAAGAAACAAGCACGTACATACACGAGCTTTTTCCAAAAATGAACAAGTGCTTGTGTCCAATTCGTGTCAAAACTCCAACGGTGAATGAAGTTGATAGAATGACCTCCGGAGCCGTGACTATAAACTTTGCTATGTTCATTAGATAATTGCAAACAAAATTTACACAGCATGTTTAGTTTATAAACCAAACCCCGCCTCTCAAAGCAACACTATCAAAATGTCGAAAAATAGACAGAGTGTGTTTTATGTCTGTTCGCTTGCGGTCCAACTTTGACTTTCGAACTTTATAATGCAAACACCTTATTGTTGTATCTCACAACGTCTGCTTTTGAAAAGGCCAGAATGTCAACTAAGAACAAATTCTTTCTGTTCTTGAAAGCTTTGAATACTTCTTCAATTAATGGCCTACTTACGCACAGTTTGAGTTCTTCATTCACTTGTGAATATCTTTCCATAAGGCCAAACATCCTGTCTTGAAACAGCATTTCAAGAAGATCGATAGAGAATAGACGTTAAATTACCTGTAATTTTTAATTCATGGCTTCCTGATTTTCAAACTGAAATTAATTGTGTTCTTTTCACAACAGATTTACTGTGTAATCCCCAGCATAATCAAATTCTATTAACGATTCAGTCTGAACGAGTTTCCGTTTGTGTCAGTTGCTGGCCCGTAATCTCTTAGAAACGTAGGAGAATACAGATGCACCTAAAAGCTGAAATAGATATACCAGAACCATGGAAGCTAGGCATGTTTTGAAATCTTCAATCATGTCATGCCATATGCGTTATCAAGTAGGCGAAAAAATGCTCTTTACTTCACATTCCTAAGCGTTTTTGACACTCTAAAGCCAATACGATCTTTTTCTCTTAATAGTTTAATGTAAACTTGAATCGCTTAAACACATACCAAAAATAATCAGTATTAGCTGGTGTTGTACGGTACGGTAGTGTATCTACTATCTTTGCTCAGCGTGATGGCATTGCGTTCGAAATCTTCTTGAAATCGAAGACGAGTTGTTCGTTCAACACTCCGTGGCCTATCTGCACTCTACACATGCAGTGTGTTATTGTTAAACTCCACTGTCAAACACAGCTGCATTAAAACAAAAACGATTAAAATAATTAGGGAATTGGTTATCAAATAATCAAATTATTCAAACGATTTCACGAAGGGCAATATTAGGCGATATTTTCATCAAAACTTGGAGTAACACTGTTGAGTGGCAGAGCGTGGACAAGTCCGGCGTTTTGGCGCCAAATAAGATGTGAGGGTCGATGACGGCTGTTATTTTGGCGGGTAATTGATATGCATTGTCACTGGGTTCGAAGGAGATATGGCTATATAAATCAAACTAGCATCTGGCCTATGGACATTTCCTGATTATTTAAACCAACAACACAAACATCTGGTTTTCCAAACTCGACAACTATTGAAGAATTTATGTAACGCTAGTTGGGAGCAAACTTGCCATCCCGGCCTGCCATCACTAATTTCCATCGAGTCATTTCAAGTTTTATATAACTTCGAGGATAATAAAAAAAATTGTCTGTCTACACAGAACAAGCGTTTTGACAGCTTTATCCAAAAGCACGAATTTAATTGGTTCGAGTATTACCGTCGTTGACATCTCGAGAGTAGTATTTTGATGGTTACAAGTTGTTTGGCAGCTAGAAGACGATCGTGTGTGATTGGCCAAGTTCTGTCAGCACGTTTACACAGCTGCGGCTAAAGCCTTCTCTCGCACTGGGATAAAACACAGAAGTTTCCGTTCATCGTAATACAGAATACCTTCACTGCTTTAGAAGACGCATCTGTTGTTTAGCCGAGGACGTGTACTTTGTGAAGACTGAATCAAGATGAAGCCTCGACAGGACAACTCGAGCTCGAACCTTTGCCCCTACATGGCTGCTTTACACTCCACTCTTCAAACGTCGGCCAACATTTCTCGAGCTGGCAGATCAAGATCTCCTGATCTCGAGCAAGGACGCACATATAATATGAATGACTGCTATGAGAAACTGAAAAAGATGGTCCCTTATGTCCCAGCCAACAGACGCCTAACGAAAGTGGAGATTCTTCAGTATGTGATTGACTACATACAAGATCTCCAACACGCTCTAGACATGCAGCCAATCGCTCGACACACGCGGGACCAGACAATCCCAAGAACAAGTCGACTTCCTCTGAGCGATCTACCAAGCAATCGAACGGACGCACAGGTATATCATGGTATACGTGACTTTATCAATGTGCTTGTTTCTTGGATATTCAGCTTTTATCTTCATTTGTCAAGGGTTTTAAGTCTTTAATAGTTAAGTTCAGTTACATGTTTAGCACCGAGGGAACTGATTCAGTTTAAAACTGACAAGGAACGAGTATACTATAAAGTCTTATAAAATCAACCTCTAAGTTTCTAAACTAAGCTATGATGTGAGACGCGAAGAAGTTTTATCCTATTTTGCATCCACGGCTAATAGGAAATCCGGCTGTCCACCCCAAACTCAGTTTAACTCTAGCATTTCCAGGCGCTATGAACGATACCCAACCTTTACACTGCACTGTCCATATTCATCACGAATTCCTTTGCATACCTTACAAGTGGTGCTGTTTCAAAAAACAAACAAGAAATAAAACACTGGCGTAAAAGACAACACGTCTCCGAAAGTGATGAGAAATCCTTCCCATCCCGAACACAGTCAATCTTACACAACACCGGGATTTGTTTTCCATAAGTAGATAAAATATTGAATAATGTTCCATCTGGCATCTGTTATTAAAAAGCCAGGTTTTGCTTCTGGCGCGTGCACAGTTAGAATTCGAGCGCGGTGTCTTAGACGGGGCAGGTAATGGCTATTTACTCATTATCTGTTTCTTCGCTTTTCCTTAATCACATATACAAATGCAGCCGGTTTATATAATGCGCCTTTTTCTCAGTTTGTCTGGTAAACGCGTTTTCTTAATTTAAGAAACTTCTGTTCTAATTGAGGTACCCCGCAGTTAAGACTACGCTGAATACTTGTGAGTTTTGTTTTCAAGTTTGTTCTAACAGTTTGTTGACCCAGTTTGCAGGTGACTGATTGACTTCTGCTTTTAATACAAGGAATTAATTTCTATAATTCACGTCCGAGCTTGTCCTAGCTGACAGATTCAGTGGCTTGGAAACATCTTTAGTCAGCTATGCGATAAAAGCGCATGGTAAAGAAATAAATCAAGTCTATTTTTAATTTAATCAAAACGTGAAGTTCCGCTCAATCTGGACTTCACATAAATGCGGGAAAACCGCGGAGGGAACTGAAGTACTGCAATATACCAGATGCGTTTCTAGAAACAGTTACGAAAGCGTACTGCATTATTTCGTCGCAGGATCGCCAACAATTTAATACCACTAGGATTTAGTCAGATTTTAGCCAGATGCTGTTCTTATCAGAACTTGTGCTTGCAAAACAGGATGTAGTGTGCTAAACATGTGTCTACCTCCTCTAGTTCTCTGCTTATCTTTGCTTTTATTGTGTCTTCAGGTGTAATTACTGGCAGCTGAAAACGGCCAACGTAATGAAACGGAACATTTCAAGAACGTTCGAGTCCTAATTTACTTCGCAGGAGCTCTGCCTGTTCGATAGAACTGTCAACTTTGCGGACACAACCGACGGCTCGAAAACGCGTCTGGACGGCGCATTTGTAGTTTCCCAGGAGTACATGAGTGTATTGGCCGTTTCAGTTCCTGCTCAGATACATGGACAGGCATGTTAGATCGTGAAAATATGGCATTGTAATGTTGTGGAGTGATTTCATGAGAGCTACAGACACTGCACTTATGAAATTACAAGTACACATTGTTTGAACAGGTTTGACAAAGATGTAGATAAACATGGAATAGGATTAATTAATGCAAATGAACGAGAGATTATAAGAATTGGACAGATAGTTGTAAGAATGCTGTCTATCATAAAACAACCAGCTTTTTAGTATTAACCAAATCTTGAATTAGAACTTTGCAGTTAATCCGATAAAACAGCAACAACTGCGAAATTTAGGCCACGCGGATAGGTCACATCTGAAAAGTTTTAACACAGGATCTGAGACTAGCCAAAAGTGGTAGTTGTTTTCGTCTAGGCTGATGACTCAAGTACCATAGGAAATTCGCTGGATGTATTGTAGTTTGTCATTCAAGGATTGCCAAGGACTGTTTTTTCTCAAGCTGAGCTCTAGAGTGAAATTTAATTACAAACATCTTACGTTAATATGAGTCTATCTATTGTGGTTTTAATAATATTCACTTCAAGCTGATGAAAAAATATATAAATATTATCTAATCAAACGACACACCAAGCTACGTTTGACTTTTGATGCATAGTATAAACGTTCCTCCTGTAGCACGAAGTAATTGTTGTCAAAAGTACTTTAGACACATACACATGTATCTGTGTTATTTTTACACTGTTAGCCTCACTGGCCCCAGAATTTCAGCATTAATAAAGGCGTGTTAACTACTTTTAAAAGACTGTCTGTAATCGATTTCTAATACGAAACGCTAGCTGCAGCCGATTAAAGTAATTGTATTAATTAATCTGGCCCATAGTTTTTGCCAGGGTGACATACACTGACAAAGCTGACGGAATTATCAACTGACAGAAAACCAGGCTGAAAACAGAACATTTGTTATAGCTTCTACACTTCTATTAGCAAAAATGAAGTTTTCTGGACATCTGGGTTTGTTCTGTACCTGCAAGCGAATTCCAAGCAATGGCTCGTGGTGAGCTGAAAGCGAATCTGCCTCAAATCGTCACTCATCAGTTGTGTTCTAGTGCTTCTTTATCAGTACAGGTGTGAATAAGCAATAACATAATATTTACCGTTTGTTGTCATCATCTAGACAGGTCAGTTTAAATTAGCTGTACCGCGCAGGCGTCGGCAACTCTCCACCAGAATTATCGACAGAAATTAGATTGCCAACCGCAAATCCAATTTAGAAGCGTGTCTGTTTGCGTTAGCTCTAGAATGACGAAATTTATGTCACCAGTGATCTTGAGGAATTACTTGACTCGAGTGTAATCAGTCCTAGTATTTTTCTAAATGCTTAAACTGGTGCCTGCCATTCCAACAAGAACCTTGCACGTTACTGTGCAACGTAGATGAAATTTATGACAAAAGCTAAGAATTGTGCTTTCTGGCGCTACTGTTTCTGAAACGAACGAGAGCAGGACACGAGAAAGCGGTCTATAGTGTAGCAAGCTTTCGTGCTCATTCACATCTCCAGGAACACTAAATCTATCAGTTTCAAAACGTATAAATCTCTTTGAAACACATGGCGGAAATGAACTGATTGTCGAAGTCAGGAAAGCTCTTGAAATAACTCGAGGTTTGATAAATATCAGCATGCGCGCAATTTACCTTGGCACCCGAGCAAACAAACGATTCATTCTATAAACCAAACATGTGTCTTCTATTTGTGGCTGCACGGTTGGGATATCTCCTCTGCAGGTGAGCTCCATTTCTTGATGATAAGAGCTCTAAGGGGACTTACTGCGGCATTATTCCGATCGACTGACTGGTCACGGTATTACAAATAAAAAAAAGCAGAGTGAAGACTGAAGGGGGAGGGGAGGGTGATATTTTAACTACACCGTGCAAAAAATACACATTTCGAAGCACTTTCGTTTTGCACCATTTCAGAGAGAGCTGAGAAGATACCCATCAAAGTCCCCGGAGTTTCATTGCACCTGAATAACTGAAATGCCGTTGAATTTCGATTATACAATCTCATAAGTGGATTTGAGGGGACCTATAACCGTGCGAGAGAGAGGTATGATTTTATGACGCTGTGAAACGAGTCCGCAGAACACAAAGGGCGCAACGTAACGGCTTGATTTGAATAAGTATGTAATAAGACGTATCACGTAACAAATTCTTTGTGTTGTAACAAAATATTCGGGTTTTTTTGTTGTATAAAGAACAAAGTCGCTCAAATGAGGACACGGCATGCAACAAAATTAAAGATACTGAATGTGTGGTTCCAGAAAATATCCATACCCCACCCCCCATGGAGGGTCACTGGAAATTCCAGGGGGGTGGGGGGGGTCCAGAGGCGCAAATTTCCAAGGGGTATGGCGTATAGCACTGGAATTATAGAGAGTATTTTCGACAGTGTATAGCACGGGACTTATAGAGA
>JANVCH010028667.1:0-11623 GCA_025505405.1 Epizoanthus rinbou
TCAATGTGACTGAGGCCTCAAAGTGAGAAATTATAACACGAGAGCTCAGAGAAATATGATATGACGCTTGCTAAGGTGTTAATTTTCAAAGAAACACAACACTCTAGATATCCAACTAATTGGTCTAGTTCAGGAGGTCCCTTTCTTGTTAATGTGCTAGATATGTATGTATATGTCTTTTTGTCTCTCTTGTCCACATACCTATATTATCTCATACTAAACTATTTATAATGAAATCTTGATAGTACCGTTTTGACCATAGCTACTTAACTCGACTAGCCTTTGGTATTTTTAAGTAGCTGTGATCCTCCTAATCTAATAATAATTATATTTAATATTATATTTATATTTCCTGCAAAATATCCAGAGGACACAATAAATGTTGTTGTTGTCGTTGTTGAGTCCAAGACAATGGAATACAAGAAATCCAAAGGTTAGTTAAAGCACCTGTTATCATATCATTATCGTTACTGTTATCGTTATCGTTATGATTATATTTATTTCTGGTCTGGTTCACTGACTCATGACCCACTCCCTGAGGTTTCGATAAAATTTGAAGCTCGCTAATTGGTTGATATATTTAGAAAAGCCCTATATCCCATCATCTCATTGTGAGCCATCTACTTTAAACTGACTGTTTTCCACTTACCGTCTTTCCCGTTTCCGAAATACAACTACCATAATTATGAGTAGTACTAATAGAATGATGATTCCAAACGCTATGCCAGCCTTGGTACCAGCCAGTGACAGGGAATCCTTAGACTTGGCAGCATCTACGACATCTGTGCTCCTTCAATAAATGAAAATACACAAGTTAAAAATGATAACTAATTTGTCCTTCCAAACACAGACACACATACAAATACAGTTACTTGAGTTTCATGCTCGCAGTTCTGCGGCAATCTTCAGACCCTTCAATTTTACAATTTTAACCTCACCTCACATTTGCAACGTTTTTATCTTCGTTGTGTATCTACATTGAGCAACTGTGTGCACATGGTCGTGCAGTGATCAAATGAAGAGATGGGCTTCTTCTGACAAGAAGGAGCAATCATTATGTATGTATGTATGTATGTTGGTATGTATGTATGGTATGTATGTATGGTATGTATGTATGTATGTATGAATGTATTGATGTATGTATGTTGGTATGTATGTATGTATGTATGTATGTTCGTATGTTTGTATGTATTTATGTATGTATGGTATGTATGTATGTATGTATGTATTGATGTATGTATGTATGTATGTTCGTATATTTATATATATGTACATGTGTACACTATGGTACCAAGTGACCAATTGAGCTCGCAGTTCTTAGAATTAGTTGGGGTATATAGAATTAGACGGCTATATAGCCTAATCTCAACTCCAGCTTAAGCACTGCACTGACGAGGCCCAGTAGGCCGAAACAGTACTGTCTGCAGTTAGATATGTCCGTATGTATGTACGTATGTATGTATGTGTGTGTATGTATGTATGTGTGTATGTATGTATGTATGTGTGTGTATGTATGTATGTGTGTGTGTATGTATGTATGTATGTATGTGTGTGTGTATGTATGTATGTATGTATGTATGTGTGTGTGTGTGTGTGTGTATGTACAATATGTACAAATTATAAAAATATGGAAAAAATGACAGTAACTCGAGCTTCACGCGCTAAGCATGCGTGAAACTTGAGTTACTCTAATTTTTTCCATTTTATAATTTGTATTACGCTCTGCATGTGAAGCACTATTAACATTTGTGTTTCTTTGAATGTTTATATAAATGTATGTATGCATGCTCTCGCCCACCCTTTGGAAGCACACATTCTTGCATATGATTGACCTGGTATCCATACTGTCATATAACAGACTGTCACAGATCTTGTGAAGGTAACTGCACGGGTGAAGGACCTAAAGGCTGCCTGGCCTGCAAGAATGGTTATAGCATGTCAGATGAGGAAGGCTGCAAAGGTGAAATAGAAAGTTGGGAAATCCAGTGACCACTGTAAAATAGCCTGACCTCAGATGCTAATTTTCCATCCATTCTTGCTGCTAAGGAAAATTAGTGTCTGACGTCAGGCTACTGTAAATAACATGATGTAATTATCATGACAGTTGGTGTTGTTTAGGAACTGAGTGTCTGTTGGTTTTAGAGATAGTTACTAATAGATGTACATGTATATATCTGTAGCTGTAATTCAAACTGAAAAGCCTTTCAGGGATTCCTGAATAAAGTTCTAGTTACTAGTTAGTATAGTATTTATAATCATTTGAGCACTTACCTAGTACACATTGTACATACATAACATACATACATAACATACATACATAACATACATACATAACATACATACATAACATACATACATACATACATAACATACATACATAACATACATACATACATAACATACATACATACATACATAACATACATATCTAGTACACATTGTACATACAAACATACATACATAACATACATACATACATACATAACATACATACATACATACATAACATACATACATAACATACATACATACATACATACATAACATACATACATAACATACATACATACATAACATACATACATAACATACATACATAACATACATATTGTATTCAAGATGCAAAATAATTACATATTACCAGAAAGAAAGAAAAGAAAGAAAATAAAATAATATGATAATGTGTGATAAATATGGCTAAATAAATGATAATACAGATTATAATATGTTAGAAAGACACAAATGAATGTTAGTGTTATGAAGTAATAGCCCACTTTCAATATTTTAGAATTCAACGTTCAACAATAAGCAAATAATGGCTTTGTGGTTTGTCCCCCAGAGCCTTCAGGTGGTATGTCTTCTGTTGATCAGACTGACTTTTAATACATCAAAAGTGGACAATTACCAGTTACCACTTATTAAATTTAGAGATAATTAGGAACTGTAACCTCTTAAGGCCGCTTCACACTAATGATGGAAGCAGAAGCAGAGATGGAAGCAGAGACAGAAGAAGTCTTCCATTCTAGTGTGAACCAGGAAAACGGAGATGGAAGCACAAACGGAATCTCGACGGAAGTGGAGACAGAGAGAATGGAATGTTCCTTCTTCCATGGTGCTTCCGTCACTTATGTCGAACCAGAACAACAGAAGCAGAGATGGAAACAGAAAAATCAGGAACCAATCACAAAGATCTTTTCCAGTCCCTCAATCCTTGCCCCTTGAGCACGGCAGTGGACAAGCAAGGCTATGGGAACCAAAGCAAGGCTTCCACTTTGGTTTCCATCATGTTGGTTCACACTTGGACATATGTATGTCCTTGTGCTTCTGTCTCCGCTTCCGTCTCTATTTCCGTCACTAGTGTGAACCAGGCTTTATTGTAGCTAAGTCCTTGCAAATTTTTTTTAAACCATTTTTAATATGTACAAGTAAGCTGGTCAGTTTATCGTTTTAATGTAATCATATTCTAATTCGCCAAATTGGATGTGAAATGTGCAAATAAACCATTGGTTATTATTATTATTATTATTATTATTATTTTATTTTCATTTGTATTATTTTGTATTTAGACACAAATGAATGTGATGAAGGTGATGCCAAGTGCGAGGAGGGGAAATACTGTATGAATAACGAGGGATCGTTTAGCTGTGAAGGTGAGTGTGGACTATGTGAAATGTGTACATGTATACAAGACTGAAAAGTGCTGCAGTTGTCAATGTTCTTTTGTGTAGGATGTATGGTGACGTGTCAAGTTTTACAAGTTTGCAATTAACTTTCTATGGGGTATGCTGCCCTACAAAGTTCTTGTAGATCTGTGGAATACATGCATGTACATATATGTGGTTTGATGTTAAATGTGTATCCTTTATAATGTTAGACATTTTATGGGAGATATGTCTGTTAGTAATGTGAAAATTTGGCATAACATTTGGAGAAAAGACAAAACTTGTGTCAATTACTTCCATAACTTGGCTAGCCATTAATAACTGATTAGGTAAGTTTCAGAGCAGATTTGAAGTAATTTGCTCTTACAAAATCGTGGTCCAAAATATTACACCTTTGCAGTAACCCCGAATAAATGCTTTATTGTGCTGAACCACTTGTTAAAGGTAATGCTCTCCTATATCGAATAGCATGCCACGAGTCTTGTGAGGATAGCTGCAATGGTGAAGGCCCCAAAGGTTGTAAAGCCTGCAAGAGTGGCTACACCATGTCAGAGGACGAAGGCTGCAAAGGTTATCATCGTTATCATGTTCATTACTTAATAATTACCAGTATCATTACATGCACATGTATATTTATACTATTATCATCGTTTTCATTGTCATTATCACCATCGCTATCACTGTCTATCACTATCTTCATAACAATCTTTATCACTATCCTTATCATTGAAAGTAACAACGATAATGGCAACGACAATGATAAAAATATCGTTATTTTTCGTTGCCGTTATCATTATCTTTGTCACTTTCAGTAGCATTAGTATCGTTTCATTGTCATTTCTTTTGTAAATAAATGTTATTATTGTCATTTTCATCAGTATTGGTGTCATAACTATTGTGAGTCATGATTGTTATTTTTATTATTATATACACTTCAGCACAAACAGTGGTACATAATTATACTATGTGACATCAGTTTAACACAGCGCCTATGCAAAATATTGTTACCACTGATCAGTGCCGTACATTGTTGTAGGAGGGTATAGAAACGCAAATGCACAAGTTTCACTGTTGTCTTGATGTGTACAAGTGTTTACGGGTCATTTTCGTGTCTCTGTAATTCTGTTTTTCCATCCGTGTGCCTCAATGTTGCTTCACTTTGTGCTTGCCACAGACAATGATGAGTGTCAGGTCGACAGTGACACCCCGATGTGTAGAGATGGCGAGTATTGTAACAACACGCCAGGGTCATTTGAGTGTGAACGTAAGTTCAGATGGCGCCGTACGTTGTATTAAAAAGTACTTGAATTTCAGCTGCTGCCTTACGGAGCTTCGAAGAGGGAAATTTCCAAGCAATAAGATCATACGATTTTAATTGTTTTTAGAAGAACATATTGTATTGTATTGAAATTATAACTTGTTAAACGATTTTCTGTTTTAATATGGGGAATTTTGTGAACAAGATGGCCATACTTTGTGAACCCCCGGGGGAACTCCCATACTGGACATGACGGGATGATCGTCGTACCTTTTAGGCCGGTGTTGTAATTGTAGGATGCGGTACCTCTTAGGGTGTTGGAGATACAAATAAGCATTTGAATTCGAAACGGTATCTTTTAGGGATGTAATATGCCAGAATACCTACATCAGGACGAAAAACGTTTTCACAAACATGTCAAAGTGGAACGAACTCGATATCAACTTCTTTGTCCTAATAAAATGTTCACTGATATCTCATTTTTATGTATTTATTGCATATTTCTATGGTACCTTTAAGGAGGTTAGCGAGCTCGAGCCACACCCATACTAGTACCTTTTAGGGGTTTCTTTGAACAAATTCGACGATTATCCCCGTCATGTCCAGTATGGCAGTCCTCCCCCCCCCCCTTCCCCCGGAGTTTGCTGCCTATTAGTAGTCTGTTGATCTGTAGATGGAGAATAGAAACTAAACCAGTCACTGAGATCGTAGCATTTGCATTGGAATAGGGTCAATATTAGATTAGTGTTAATATAGTTTAGTTGTACCGCTATTTTTGACACTTATGATTGTAAACTGTAGTTTTATAGCTGTTTTTTAAAAATGCTCAATTAATAATTTATTATTTTTATTTCATCCATAATAGCAACGTAATGTACGTGTAATTATGATAATTATTATCTCTGCAGAGTGCGATGAAGCTTGTGTTAAATGCAGTGGAAAAGGCCCAGAGGGATGTACGGAGTGCAGTTATGGATATGAAAGGACTGACAAGGGTTGTAAAGGTAATTGAAGATATACTTAGATTTCCCTATGGTACATCGCATGTCAGCAGACAAGCCAAGGACATAAAACGTCTTGTGAGAGAAGATGTCCACAGACTGATTGATTGGTATAAACAAGATCGATAGCAATTTGTAATATTGTTATTGCTACAGAAAGTAATAAAAGTAAGAGTAACAGCAACGGTATGAGACAGAAATGGTAACATCAGTGGTAATGGTCACACTGACAGTAATATTAACGATAATTTTAACAGTAACGGTGGCACCGCAGTAAGGGTAACAGTAGTTTAAGTTAACAGATAATTAATCCCATTTTGAATTACGACTTTGTTCCGTTGCCTAAGGTAATCCAGAGTCTTTGACATTGTGTTGTTGTCTCTTCAGATATTGACGAATGTAACAGCCACGAGAAACAATGTACTAATAAGAATGAAGTCTGCACTAATTCCCCCGGGAGCTTTGTGTGCGAGTGTGGGGTGGGATATGTACCGACTGGCAACAAGTGCACCAAGGGAAAAGGTAAAAAGAAGAAAACAAAGAAGAAAAAGAAAACCAAGAAATCTAAAGAAGATCAGCTACTAGAAGACCTTGAGAAAGGGCTGTACTTAACACCTATACAACTAAAGATAGGATCTCTTCTTCACGCAGTATTCTTTGCAGCTCTTATTGGCGCCTTTAAGATGGGCAGTCGATTGGCTTTAGCAGCGTTAGCCTTGATGTATGCATGTTGTGTTTGGTATGTGAGTCGAGCCTTTAGAAATGAAGCGCCATTTGACGAGTCAAACTAATACTATATAGTCTAGTATCATGATGGAAAGTTTGGTCAGACATGTTTTGTATGGCCGTAAGCAAGACCTGGAACTTTTTTGTACTTAGACCTGAATAACAATCTAACTTTTAAAACTGTAATGACTAATAAGTTTAGATAACTTATCCCTTCCAGTTGTAAGTGAGATGTGATACCTTCTAACTACATGAACAAAGGTCTTTTGAGGCGTGCTCACTTAAATCCAATGCGTCCTGTGAATTTTTGCAAAGCAAAGTGAGGTGTAACATCATCTCAAGACGCGGTTAAAGCACAGTGTGACCATGACTTCTATTTCGCCTTTGAGGCAGGGATCGTCTTTCAATACTGAGTGACACGTCACAGTTCTTCACTATGTAGGTAAACAGTTGAAATGTGGTTATTCATTGTTTCATAAGAGTCGCTATCAAAATGGATGTGATGCCCAACACATTGGTAAGAACACAAAGTGTTATTAAACACCTTAAGAAAATATTAGAATAGTATTGAACTGGTTAATTCATGTAAATCCGAAATGAAAAATAACATCGTGAATATACTCTAGGAAGCAAAAAGTTTCTTATGTGACGATGCTGGTTTTAGACATCTTCTGTTCATGCCCTTCATATTTGCGATTTGGTGGTAGAGATATCCTAGAACAGTACAGAAACACTCTTTTACTTTCTGTGAGTCCTGAAAAGTCCTAGAATTTCACTGTTGTAATTTCCGGGCCTGATAATCTCGTAAAATGATTGCTTCAAGATGTACGATGTGTTGTTAAGACACAGAAACGTATATGCCACGACATGTGAGCATTGGCTAGAATAATTTATTACTATGAGTAAGCCTAGCTCGACAGTACTAAGTATTGACAAACGTTTGTGTATTTGCATTGTATCTCATCTCAGTATAGTTCTTGCCAATGCATAGAGTTTTATACTTTTTATTATTCAGTTGTGAATGTTCGTATTTTTTATTTGAAATGGTCAGGTCGACAAACTTTGCGTAATTTTCAATCTATATAAGATAATTTATTTCACTAATGGTATAATTGTATACAATTTGTAAATATGGATTCTTGGATCTTTACTATATATATTGGACCTCCGTAACACCGCACCAACATTGCAGATTACGATACAAATTATGTCGTTTAAAGGGTATTTTGTCCTAAGGTTATTTCCTCTAAACAAGAAGAATTGGTTTAGATTATAACTTCTGTAATCACATCTTTTACATCCTTCAAAATGAGTTCTGCACGATCAAGACATGATTACAAGAAATATGAGAGAAGTTTTAGTACGGTTTACTAACGTTGTGTTGTAAATATTGGTCTAATTTTTTTGTCAAATCAATTACACAGCTAATTTCTGTAAGCTAGACTTTGATTTTTGAAATCCGACATATTTGGTCTAAAGTCGATCAAAATCCCATACATTTGATGTAGTTTTACGCGTGGTTACCCTCCAGTCAAGATGGCGGCAATAACCTTGAATCGGTTTATTACATGTAAACGAAAATACAAACATACGTTTTGAGTTTTTTCCTTTTGCCGTTCCTCTGTAAATAGTTATTTAAAACTTTGATCTTCAAGTTTGTAGCATTCCTGGAACCACTTTAAGTTTTAGTCCATACTTGTACACATTTTAACTGAACTGAGCTAATGTAATTATTAATATTTGTATGTCATCACTACCTATCTTCAGTACTTTTGATGTTTTCGTTCAATGTGTGTGTCTTATGGATTGTTCGACTAGCATATGATTATGATGTTCTTGTTCAATTTGGTGTAATTCGCCTCAACAGCTGCAAACTAGTAGATTCTCGGCAATGTACGAACAATTAACATGAATAAAGCTAGATCTATTTGTGTTGTAACTGACATGATTGTAGGATGAGATATTTTGTGCCTGTACACAACATCCTGGGTGTTATTCGTGGCTTTGGAAATACTCTTTGGAAAACCAAAGGGAAGTAATGCCCTTTTAAGGGTGTAACCTGAACTTACAATGGCTGTGGTGTTTCTTGCCTCTTCATGTCTCCTCCATCCGCTACTCTCCTCTTCAGATGACTTGCACTGTCTACTATTAATTACGTTTAGAACTGTCGTCGCCATGTTTGGCTGACATCAGTGGGCAGAACCCACATGTGAAACAAGTTATTGATTTATTTTCATTTCTTGTCATTTTATTTTGGTGTTTTAGAATTTGGAGAGGAAGATGAAGAGGAGGAGGAGGATGACGAGGAGGAGGAAGAGAAGGAAGCAGAAAGCGATACTGAATCTTCAAAGAGTATGCATGAAGAGTTGTAATAGAGAGGGCGTGATTAGCCAACGGTTTAGCGACTTGCATTTTGCAAATGCATGTACAAGAAGTGCTAGTTGGCATCGTGTCTTGTCATTGAGACCGTTTGAATCATTCGCAATATTTTCCATTTGTATCCACTTGGAAACTAATTTATAAAATAAAAATGTCCAAATTTGCCGGAATGTTCGTTGCCGTACAATATTTATATAATTATTCAACTGGAAGGTTGTTTGGACTTTCTTGCATCTAGATAAACTGTGATTGCGGAATTGGTTGTTGGGTCTCGTGTTCAACAACCAGTTCAGATGTTGAAGCACATACAAGATGAATGAGGAAGGGAGAGGAGGGGAGGGGACGAGAGGGGAGGTGAAGAAGCTAGCAGTAGACCTCTTCAGATTTCTGGCCTGTTTGCTCATTGATAATATTCTTGATAGATAATTTCTAAGATATGGCTTCCATCTTGAATAAATGATATTTAAGAAAAGGAAATGTTTGTTTTGTTTTTCATCGAGGTATGTAAGTTTGGGAGAACCAGAAATAGCTATGGTCGTAGAGAGGACGTCAGTGATTATGATTGGCCAACAATTTACCAACCAATTTGTAACATTTGATGTTATGGAAGAACCGTTAGAAGCATATAAAGTCGAACTTCTGGTGCTGTTCGATTATCAGTAAAGAGTTTGCCGTTATGGGGAAGTAACTCTAGCAAACGCTCGTCAGTTATGTCTACATCCGTAACAAGAGTGGCTAGAGTAACACGAGTGTAATGCGAGGAAAACGTATTACATAGTTAATTGTTGACTGGTGCTCTATGGAACACGAGTTTTTGTTTATCCGAGGAAACTAATGTTTCCGAGGTCGAGAGAAACGTTCTTCCCAAGGGTAAACAAAGAACCTGTTCCACAGGCCTACATTTCGCACATGTCGATGTTTTCCCCCAAAAGCTTGACGTTCTCATTGCTGTCATTAGTGGCAAGACCTCCCTGTCATACTTTGAAAACTCTTCCAAAATGAAATACAGCGTTTGTCTTGAAACGTGATGCGAACTGCAACAAATATCTGGCAAATTGTTGGGGGACAAATCTGATAAAATGCTGGGGGTATATAACCCTGCGGCGATGGTCTAGCATCCCATCCAGGGGGGAGTAGTAATACTCTCAGTCGCTTCATGTTACAGAATACGGCTCTGATAAGCCACGTTGTCTTCTTCAATCCTTTGTTACTTGGATATACTTGGATCTTTCCACATAGGGAATCGCGTAATTTTAACATATGAATCTACAAATTAACGGTAAAGTATTATATAGGGTCTGGACTACTCTGAACAAAACCTTTTAAGGGACGGACCAGTTGATCTCGTGGGGGGGGGAAGTGGAAGAATTTGTAAAACAAAAAATTGGAACGATCGAACCAGGCGAACTGTTATAAAGATAATGTATGGTAAAACAGAAAAAAAATGATTTTGCTGAAGATTGACCAAAAAACAAATTTGCACAGAAACAATTCTTCCACTCCCCCCCCCCCCACGAGATCAACTAAAGTCAATGAACCTACATATCTCCCCGTTCCCAAAGTTCGTTTCCAATCAAATAGTTTAATCTAGTTTTATTCAGGTATAAAACTAACTTACGTGACTTCCGCCCAACTTGAGAATGATTGCGCCTCTAAATCTTGGGCAATGCAGTGATGGAGTGATTGATTTCTTAGTTTTTAAGATCCTAGAATATTCATGGACAGGAGTTACTCCTCCCGTAGGAAACTGGTGGTCTTCGTTCATTTGATGACCGGAGGGGTGATGATCCTTTAGTATTTGAGTAAGGGGGTGATGGTATCATTAAGAGTGTGAGAGTACTCAGTACTGAGTGAGGCAGCAGCTGGATTTCGTGCATTTGATGGCCAAGGAGCTACAGTCTTTTTGAGATTCTAATATATTTGTGGTATGAAGGGTAAAGACCCTATCAGAGTTTGATATATTCATGATATTAGTACTAAGTATTCGTGTACAAGGAGTGCTCATTCAAGAGGAGGAGGATTTCGTGGATTTGGTGACCACGGAACAATTATCATCTTCGATGCAATTAATGATATCCATCCAAAATGTGTGTTGTGTGCCTTCATCAAAGCGTTGCGCATTTTGAATTACAAGCTTTTACAGGAATATTTACTTGGACTCCTGGATGTCACAGATTGTTTAGAGATTCTGGTACACAGAAAAATGACAAGGCGAAAGGCCACGATCGATGGTCACTACCTACTGCAGGCCGATTTATTTTAGTGTTGTCTCCACAAACAGTCGGTTCTACAATAGAGATATCTGTGGTTTGCCGTCATTGTCTTTACAGGATTCTGTTTCCTAGTTAAACTGTTTGGCAATCTTGCCATTTCATCTGGAGGGGAGTGGAATGTGTTCGAACCTATGCATAAATTACGGTGAATAAATGGTGTTTTGGGGGGTTTCTAGAGATGAAAACAACATTGTCCATCGGTAAGAACCGATAAACCATTACCGTGAACTCATTTGGCTGTGAGCTGCGGTAAGGAAGGGATACACTCCACATTTATCTGCAGCGATCATGGCAAATTATTTGAAGGGCAATATGCCTTCAAGT
>JANVCH010028778.1:0-11622 GCA_025505405.1 Epizoanthus rinbou
TTATTATGTGTTATTATGTGCATATTTGTGTTATTATGTGTTATTATATGCATATTTGTGTTATTATGTGTTATTATGTGGTATTGTGGCCTTTGTGGGTGATTGAGTCGATTTTATAAGACTTTGTATGGAAATTTAATGGAAATGACACGAATAAAGCTTGCTTACCTCGGTCGTTGCTTCCTTGTGTCTTGCCTGTACATTTTAGGGCCATTAGAAGGGATTTAGAGGTGATTTCCAATTTTAAGAACAAGAAAATCAACTTCAAATGACATATGAAATCACCTTCAGATGACATATGACCGTAGAGGCTCACGGGCCCATATCACATATGTCACAGAGCTTGATTTTAAAGTTGTACTGTGCATAATTCATTGGGTTTTCAAATTTCTTATTACAGAAATTACTGATCGAGTACGTACTGTTTTTAAAGAAAATAAAATTGGTATGTACAGCGATTAACTGGTTTGATATACGCTAATGCAATTATTCTCCTCAGTGTGAATATCCTACGCTACTCATCTCCACCTCGGAGAATAATTGTTCACTATTCACCTTTTTCCACTCGTGCGTGAAGTTGTTTATCACGCGCGCGAAAGGCCAAAGGGTGGGAAGTTGGCGCGCGGAGACGTGTGCGAGTCTGCGATTATTTCTAAAAGTGCTAATCAATTGCTGGGTTTAATACTAAAACAATTATTCCCCTCAGTGCCGGTGCCTAGCGGTGGATATTTAGCTCGCCGAAGCAACTCCGTAAATATGCACCACTAGTCACCTCCACTTCGGGGAATAATTGTTAAATTATATACTCTAGGCTCATTAGACAGCTAATTACTGTTCCTTTCGAACATAATTCAACCAACAATCGAATAAAATAATTTTGCGAACTTCAAGTTCAAACATTATTTGAAGCATTAACTTTCCAAGTTCTACTCACGATCAATGATAAACCGCATGAAAATTTATACCCTTTTAGTCCTTCTTTCTATGCATCCGGTGCATTCTTGATTTCTCTCTAATCATTTGCAGTGGCGTGAATTGCCGTTTGCAACCCGGCATAGCCTGTGAACAGGTTCTTGTTGCGGGAAACTGCGGAAAATCGAAGAAAAAGACTTGAAAGAATGCAAACAAGAAGACTTTTGCCAGTCACGCGCGGGCGATGACACCCGACGTCGATTTCAGCCTAAGTTTTGAATATGCTTATAACAAAAATATTTTGCTTCGAACTCAAAAGGCGTAAAATTAACTAATGATTCAAGCTGCCATAATAAAAACCTTAACATTTACGGAAATTTCTTAACATTTTAACATTACTGACTCGAATGGAGCCAAGAAGAGCCATACATTTGTCCGCCGTGTCAGGCGATCGCGCGCATACGCACTCATTTTTCCAGCGATCTTTTTGAACAAACAACTCGTAACGCATGCACAAAATGGCGAATTTTTTGAATGGGCAAAACTACACTCTGACGCCTCGTCAAGCTCGCCTTTTAGCTCAGTGGCAATTAATGCAGTGCGTTCTAATTTACTGAAAAGTAAACGATTTGTCTCCGGTTTTTAGCCGAGTACAATCTGCAACAAATTTAGTTTCTTTCAGCGTTGTTGGGTCCAATCAAAGCTTTAGACAAGATATAATCAGATAAATGATACGCATCGCCCTGAAATGTTTCCAGCCCACCTTCTATGCATATCGCTTTCACAGGATTCAGAATTCCGGTAATTTAGTTGGAGTGAATATATCATTATATGTATGATCTTGTGACAGTCATTTTACAATTGTATCAGCTAATCCTTTCTCGGTTATTACAAGTTTGTCATCAGGTTATCAGTTGCTGTTGCCGGAACATCCTTGGAGACCCAGGGGCAGATCGTTGGGCGGGCAGAAAAGCGAGGCGCGAAAGAGAAGGCGGGAGAGAGGGGAAGAAAAAATAAAAGCTCTTTTTCCTTTTTCTACTTTTCCTAACCCCTCTCTTTCGCGCCTCGCTTTTCCGCCCGCCCGACGATCTGCCCCTGAGTCTCCGAGGATGGCCAAGCAACATAGTAGTCTCACCCGAGTGTGTCCATCACTGACCTAATCGCCCTTCCTTGTCTTTCAAACAAACTCTCATCCAAGAAACACACGTCAAAAAACACACGATTCGCTTGGAATATTAAAACACCCTCTACTTATATGTATCACAGAAAGAGCACAGTAAGTTCAGCATAGATATCTCGGAGATATATAAATGATTGTACATATTACACAAATCGGCGTGTTTCTCCTTTCATATATCGATTCGACAAAACAAACATTATATTTCTCAATATACTGTATACTAAATACTGATACAAAGTCCAAGTACGTCACTGCTCGCAAATACATCTCTCATCGGTTACTAGAATAACAGACCACCATGTATACCAAACACAAAATGTTACTCAGTATATTTAACACTGAAGCAGTTGCATGAACTTTGAGGAAGTTGCCTTGAGCTCATTCTCTTAATTAGTAGTTCTAACTACTTGCTGAAACAAGTTTATAGTTCCAGCTATTTAATTAAAGGGTTAAGTTTAATATTTTTAATAAACTACGTTCTTCACTTTATTTGTAACGAAATCAACAAAAGGCTTGTCCCGTTCCTTAAGGATTTGTTTAGTTATCAGTGTAAAGTTGACTTAAAAGCTTGAATTTGTTTCCATATATATATACATGTATATACAGAAGAGAATGTTTAACGCAAGTTTATAGTGATACTTTATCTTTTGATGTTTGCCTTCAGTTATATAATGAACTCATGGTGCTGATTTACGTATCGAAAGGACCATCACCAACAACAGAACAAGGGAACCTATAATAGATATATTCTTACAGACGAAACGGTATTTATGATTTAGAAGGAACCCACAGAGAAACACAGAAGGTGTCAAACAATATGGCGGAACTGGCCGAGTATAAGCCAAAAGTGTCACACGTCACGTGGACAACACAATATATAAATAGTTTTAAAATGAGCTTCAGGGTCACATATCATACATACACTATATAAACTGTGCAACGCATCAAGAGCTAAGTTAGCGCCTCAGTGAGCTAGCGAAGGGCGTCTGATTACTCAAATATACTTTCCTTCAATAAATGGCAACTGCGTCCCAGATGGAATTTAGGCCATCTGTTTATTTCACCTAAATATTCTATTTTCGATATGAAAGTTTTCCGTGATTTCCATCTCTCAGGTTTTCATGTTCAATGACTAAAGAAAGCCTCTTGCATGGCAAATCTTCACAACGAACTAATTTTCTGCTAAAGTACGTTCTAGAAAACAAATGTGTCTGATAAACATAGGCATATGAAATGGTATATTTTAATTGTATTTGCTTTGGAAGTCACGTACACCAGCTGAAACACTGATATCAATACCACAAATTTAAACTGGGAAATAATATAGATAACATGAGTCCAAATTCCTGCTCATATATTAGAATTGTTTGTAATTTTGAAAAGAAACTTCCGGACAACTCTTGTAATCCGTGCATGGCTTTCATTTGAAATACTTGTTTCGTAATGCTTTACTGACAATATCTCGATTGTAAATCTTATTTTTTAATCTACAATGAAAGCAACGAATCAGTGAAAAACTTGCATCTTTATATTTTAACCACTTAACCTGAACAATTAAGTAAAGGTGTGTTTCGATATATTTTCATCCTTATTGAAGCAAATGGAGAATGTGAGTTGGGCAGTAAAGTGGATATATAATGGATCTATAAAAGGTTTTTAAATTATAGAAACGTTTAAAATATATCCCGAAGCTTAGATGCAACCTCCTTCTGCGAACGTAATAAATCGGCCGGTGAGTGCTCTTCGATTTTTAGACGCAGTAGAGGAACTCCGCTTGAAAACAGTTTGTATTTTATTTGTGCTTCTTGTTATGTTGTTATAACTGATATTTAAAGAATCTGTGCTTGATCATAACTTGTACATATCTTTTCTTCTGCGATAGCCTGTTGCCATATGCATTCTAATGTCATTAAAAGATGAAATATGTTGCAGGTAATTCTAGATAATTGAAAGATTCAGTTAATCTCAGTGAGCAGATGAAATGGTGTACATGTAAATATTAAATGAAATCAGTGGTGAAAATGTCAATGCCATCACATATCCGTCATTTCTACCAGATTTTCTCAACTCCTATTAACGTACGGCAGTCGAGGACTACTTCTAAATAATTCGAAAATATATTTTAATAGGTTTGTACAAAACTGACACTACCTTCAGTATTACGATCTAACAGTCTCAGCCAGAAGGCGATCGAGGTAAACACATTAACCAAGCTATTTGCACTAGCGGAAAAGATAAGAAAATCATTACACTACACAAAAGGATAAAGTAAAAGAAAGAAAAATAGACGGAAGAGGAAAAAACGAAGCCAACGATTGTATACGCAAAATATTGCAACGAAATCAATCTATGAAAGATTGATTTGACTAATACACAAAGTCGACTGTCCGAACCACGGAATTGTGAAATCTGAACAGCTCAATGATATAGAAAGTGAAAGACAATTTCAGAAAATGTTTGAAAAGCTGTCACTGTGAGATCGAGATAGCTAGGTGATATTGGCCAAACATTCGGCGATAATGGCCCTCCTACATTGTGGAACGTCATGTGGTCAAAACTGACCAATGACAGCGTGTCATTTCACAGTTCCTAGCCCCTCCTCAGTCCCCGAGTGCATTCCTAGTCAGATAAACCTTCCAAAATTAAAGTTTAGACTTAAAAGGATAAAAGTTACTCTAACTGCTTATTTCTCAGAACGGTTGTAGACCAAGCCAGCAAAAGCTGATCATACATAGTGTTGCTGTTTTGATCAGTTGTGAGACATTCACAAAATGATTTCATTCGTAAATATGATTAGTGGGACTACAGAAACCGGGGTACTCGGCGTGCAAGAGAATTTAAAAAGTCCCTTTTTACAGAAAATAAGTTATGACTGAGACAGATATTTCCCACTGGCTATCTACGGTTATAGACACATACACTGTCAGTATTATTTAAAGTCAATATAGAGGCGATTCTTTAAATTTTGCGCAAATAACTGATACAAGTCACCGCTGCCGGGATACTGGTCCAAACTATTTGTACTGCCCTACATTCGCGAGTCACGCATGCGTAGTTCTTTCCAGCGTACACAGACAATTTGTTGCTAGATGAGCAATTAGTAGTCGAGCCATTCGCCAACCAGGGATAATTTAATTTTGTCACAAACTCTTTATAATCTTCAACTCAAGTGCTGCGTTTGCGTGATAAAGTGACCTTCTGTTCTATCGTTTCTACAGCTTCCCTGTCTGTTGGTAAGTCTCTTACTTGTTTTGTTCAGTTAATAAAATAAGATATTTCATAGAAGCACGATGATTTCGAAGTACTTTTAAATAATTTTTTAAATGACAAATACTTAAATCAGGATTACTAGCTACAGAAAATGCAGAATTTGAAATAACTATTTCTTAGGGAAATTCGAATCATATTCACAAAGAAAATTGCTTGTATGACATCTCACTATGAATTTTTCAGAAAAGATTGTCTGGGCTTGCAAACCGATGGCCACTAAAAGTTGAACGAGTTCCGGTGATTTAGTGTTTTAAGGCGAAATTTTAGTCTCTTCCTGAACTTTCATGTTTTACTTTGTTGATAATAGACCTTAATATTTTCTCTATATGATGCATTCACTTTACGAGAGAGAAAAAATATGCAAGCTTTCTTAAGCTATCGGGCCCTAACAATTTACAAAATTGGTCAGACCAGTTCCCAGTGATTTAGTAATAGTATATGGAGCATTAATAGTAATTTTTAATAATAGTGACGTGCAGATCTACCACACACTCAGTCATATTATGTATGATAGACCTCTTAACCCCAGCTACACCCAATCTTGCATGAATGTTATCACAAATTTAGGGTCGAGTGCTGCGTGGCGTTGTATTATCGAAACACTTTGCATATTCGTTGAAATTTACAATGTACAGTGAACAGCAAACAAAATTAGAAATTAAGGAAGAAACTCGCCGTATGAACTTAGCAAATTTATATTACAAATTCGAAAATACGATATTTCGCACTAAATATCTAGTTCAGAGATCTTCCGCTATTAAAGTTGTAGCCCAGTTGGCAAGAGGAATTTTTTAATTCACCCGATCACATATGGCAATTTTATATTCATAATGCCGGAACAACTCCGGGACGGTAAAAAATGTTGCTAAGCACTATTTTTGAAAGCTTGGAATAAATGATGTAAATTGCATTCATGTTTTTTATTTATGGATAAATATATAATTCGCAAACTTTAGTTGGATTTCGCTTTCATTTAATTATTGCTAATGTTAAACTTTTCTTGCCATTTGAAATACTCCGTTCGTGCATGTGGGAAGTTGAATTCTGAGATCTGTTCCAGCACAACACAATTGAAGGTAATATAAATTCCAAATGACTGAATAGATTGTCAATGCCTTTATTTGCCCAATTTAAATATTGACTTCCTTGAAAGCTGTGAATCGAATTTAATATTTTGAATTTTAATATTTTGACAGACACGAGCAATACATAACAAGGTTTATTTTGTAAAGTCTTGAAAATAGTTTCCAGACATAATTTGGCCCTTACGTTCAAAAGGTCGTGTAGTCATGCACAGGTGCATATATAATTTCTCTACCCACTCATTGTTACTGACAGATTTCTGTTGCCAGTTGAATCAATACAGACTGATTATTTTGGACACCAAAAGACCAGGCAACTGCTATTTATGCTTAGCCCAGCTGTCACGACTTGAATCGTATTTGTATTGTTCAGCGCTAACAGCACTAGAAACTAAACTGCCATGCAATACGCAACACAATTGACATTTATGTTATATTCGTAAATTTGTTAAGACTTTACTTTAATAAATCTCACAGCTTTAGAATAAGGATCAAAGACAGTACCTACATAGTTCATGATGAATTTTATATAATGTCCCAAAACAATTGATTGTCACATTGTAATTTCACTATTATATAATCTAGAGCTGATTCCTTTAGTTAGTATATATCATTGAATTGAATAACGACATAAAATATTATAAAATCGCATGAAGTGATCTAAATTTCTGCTTTGTGTGTGTGTTCCAATCAATTAATCAATCAATCAATCAATTAATCAATCAATCAATCAATCCTTCTCTCTGTCCAACTGCCTGTTCATCTGTCTGTCTGTCTGTCCGTTTGTCTGTCTGTCTATCTGTCTGTTTGTCTATCTGTATGTATGTATGTATGTATGTCTCTGTCTGTCTGTCTGTCTGTCTGTCTGTATGTATGTATGTATGTATGTATGTATGTCTGTCTGTCTGTATGTATGTATGTATGCATGTCTGTCTGTCTGTCTGTATGTGTGTATGTATGTATGTATGTATGTATGTATGCATGTCTGTCTGTCTGTATGTATGTATGTATGTATGTATGTATGTATGTATGCATGTCTGTCTGTCTGTCTGTATGTATGTATGTATGTATGTATGCATGTCTGTCTGTCTGTCTGTCTGTATGTATGTATGTATGTATGTATGTATGTATGTATGTATGTGTGTATGTATGTACGTATGTAAACTGAGCGAGTGAACTTGGAATGTCCTTCATAAAGAATTAATGTTTTGTGTTTGAATTTGTTTTATTTTCCCCTAACTAGTTACATATCTTAGCAATCTATCACGGCAGTAGAAAAATACCGGAACATTTTATATATAAAGTTTCATTACTGACTGACTGTTCCCTTTCCTGGTTTGCTTAATTTTCCACCATTCACTTAGTGCCACTCCAACTGATGATCTAGTTGATAACAACATCCCAGTGATTTCTGATTAATAGGGAAAACCTGAGTCAGTGAACGTTTCTCTGCTTCAAAATTATTAAATTGCCCCGGGGTTATTCCCCAGCAAACTCCCTCAAATTAAAATTTGGATATTTTCAGACTTATATGTAAAGTGTGAAAGCGATTTTCTCTGAGTGCCGCCCTATACAAATCAAAAACTCTGTCTGGCGCTTTTAAAAATGTACAGCTTGATAAAATTGCAATCTGAGTTTGTAAAAAAAGATGCAAAAAAGCTTCCATACTGCTACAGTTATCATTAAAAGTCAGCGTGGAGGCTCTAGCTTTTGAACGAACTGAATGAATATTTGTGTTCATTTTCCCCAACTTTGTCTTTGATCAATTTTTAATTTGATATTAACATCTATAGATCATGATAAAGCCATTCAACAGTGGCAAGTTAAATTAAAACTCATGGGCTGTGCAAGTAATAGGTGACACGATATCGGCAAAGATGAATGGTTTATGCTTGAAATTACACGGAAGTTTTGGCGTCAAGGGCTTGTTTTGTCTCCTTGTTAATGGCAGGAGCATTTGATGAATGATAGGTTTTTCCACGCAATAATTTCACCGCTTACACAATAATCTATAAATTAAAATTTATGTTCTTAGCGTAGTCTTATCATTACTCCGATGCCTTCACATTATTATTATTATCTTGTGCATTGTTTACTCCTGAATCACACTTTGTTGAATGTTGTTCACACTTTATAGTCTATACTTGAACGAGGTGACATTATGAAATAATTACTTTGGGTTATCTCCGTCTTATGTGCGTATAGTATTGACTGCTTTTAATTGGATGAAGATCGGCTACTTTTAAGGTCGACTGCAAGGAAGCAGAAATGTTTACTGACATGAACTTGAACGGCTAGAAGTTGTAAATGGCAGAAGAAACCAGAAGCAGAATCTTTACTATACTATAATGCAAGACCTTTGAAGATTCTGCCTAATAATGGCTGGTTTTTGTTTTGTATATAAACGTCTGATTTTCAATATTTATTCACCCTTTGCAACATACAAAAACCTGAATTACTAGTTGAAAAATTTAGTTCATGAATGCGGTCAACCATAATTTTAGAGTCCCAGAGAATATACGAAAGTCGAAAGAGCATAACAAAACAGACTGTTTTTCCCCATTGTTTCGAGAGATGACTGATCCACTGATGCAATACAGAAATACATAATAATTTGCTTGTTGTCAGTCGCAAGTGAAGCATACAATTACTTTGATTCTGGTTAGATAAAATCTCCATGAGAAAAGGCAAAACATAATTTTTATTCATTTCCGTCAATCTATAAAATCCTCTTTTCACATTCTCGTTAAGTGACTATCACAAAGGAAACAAAATCAATTTTAATTCATCGGCAGAATACACAAGAAACGAGATGTTTCGGTTTTCCAGCATTTAAATTTGTGCGAAACAAATTGTCACCGAGGCTGAGGGAGAGAGACGCACATTTCTACCGGTAGGTACAGATGTTATATGTAGGTATTGCTGCAGATATGCCCTATACACATACATATACATAGCTTAGTCCTGTACTGCTCAAGATTTGATTTTTTTCCCTATGTACTATGAAACCAATGCAGTCAGAAGACCGGCTACTGATTGACTATTGATAGCAGAGGCACATAAATAGGTTCGACTGGAGGAACTAGGGTGGAAAATAAAATAACCCTCTTCTTCCTCTGACTTTTTGCGTCAAATTATTCTTGTGACATTTTTCTCCCGCAAAGTCTGAGGAACAATCAGCTGTAAATGCGATCTTACAAATAATATTTTGCACTTTGAAAAGATAAATGAAAATTTGAAAACCCTAAAAAACGATTAATCTATCTATTGCTGATTGTTCTAGATGAAACAGCCGACAGGTATATATATATATACTTCAGAAAGTTCTTTGGTTATTTGGTTCTATAGTTTATATAACAATTAAAATATCATGATTGTACAGTTGCGCATAATACTGTGAACATTGAAAAAGATACTGTTTATGTTAAATCCTTTGTCTCAGAAATTCTTCATGTACAACACCGACACATTCAATTGCAAGAAATCTTACACCAAAAATTACTATCGCATAGACCGGCACTAAATCTGAAGCTTTTCAGATCGCGGTTTTACCGACCAAGGTATGCATGCTAAGACCTGGACCTCCCTGAAAATCACTTTGGCGAGAGAAGCTTCCAGGTGAAAGATCATTGATGATATTATTATTATTATTATTATTATTATTATTATTATAACCATTTCTATTAGAGCAACGAATAGTTATTATTTAAAGGAACTTTTTAAATCAGTACGTACTTTTAATATATTCTCAATTTTGTATACTGACTTATCTTTAATTTAACTCACGTCTTTGATCATTACCAAAAACACCCCAATCATTCAGAAAGATGAAGGAGAAACTCAACATTATAATTATAGGTGATCGTAAGTGATGTTCTAGACAAGATCTTAATATTGTATCTCATTTTCAATACGTGTAGAAATTAATGGTTGTGTGTTTGGGTAAACTAGCGTTGATGCTACAAATTAGAGCCATCCTAAAAATGCCTTGACAAGAATTTTGCATTACTGAACATGAAATCACAAAGTAAGAATATCGCTATGTTATTTACAGGTGACTTGAAGTAGTGGCGCTCTCGTTAGTAACAGCTTGATTTGGAAATCCTTTCAAAACTTTCAAAAGCTCGATGGCAAATGTTTTTATCATTGACAGGTTATGTTGCTGTGTAACATGTATAACTGCCAATGCATCACTTTGTTTGGAAATATTTACTCAGCTTTTCTTGAGACAAACTGCTTTGAAGACATAGGCAGTGGGATTCTCTATTGGGGAGACGCACATGCGCATTATCATTACAAAACCATTTTGCATAACAATGAAATAGAAAGCAAAGAAAATAGAAGATAAATGTCAAATAGGTATTCCCTAATCTTTATATATTTACTTCTCGATTATTGAATTCCTTAATTCATAATACTGGGTAGCAGCTGAGAGCGAAGCTATATTATATACAAAAAGGGGAAAAAAAGTTCATTATATCAAATATGCTTGTTGGTTTAACCATAACCCATGTTCTTGGCTTGTAGTGAACTTGTAGACGACAGTCTCGAGTGGTATTTGAACACAAGAACAAGTGTTTCTCAGAAGCAAGGCTTAGTTTCTCCTCTTCAGTTTGTCGTCAAGTCATTAGCAGTCTACATCAAGCACGAAGCAGTACTGAAGTCGAAACAGTAAATGTTCTTCACGCCTCGCCCATCCCTTTAGCTAGACATAACATCTGCTGGTTAGTAGAGAAAACTGAACAAAGGAACAAGACTGAACCGAAGTGTATATTTACGTAAACGTTTCGAAATATGTATAATTTTACCAACATCAGTACAAACGACTCCAAAGAAGCGTCTCCGAATGCATACCTGCTGGAGCCCCGGGGTTCATTCGTTGTGCGAATGATTCTAATTGTCTGTGTCCTTCTGGCTGCATTCCTGGGAAACGCGATTGTAATCCGAGCAATTTACCGGGTACCAGGCAAGAAATCGATTGTTTACACACTGGTGTTAAACCTGGCGGTTGGAGAGTTGCTGAATGTTGTCTTCTTGCCTTTTATCCTCGTATACGAGCACACGCTAGACTGGGTGTTTGGAGAATTTCTGTGCAAGATCATTAACCCCCTGCAGGTCATGTGCCTGACCAATGTCACTGTTACCTTGGCCGCCATCGCTGTGTACCGATGGAGGGTG
>JANVCH010028889.1:0-18120 GCA_025505405.1 Epizoanthus rinbou
TTACATTTTGTAGTTAACAGATATAAGGAGGGGCCGATACCAAACTCCCTTCACCTTTGTTTGTACCAGACTGTAGTTCAATGTACTACATGATTTACAATTATAATTTAATTTAATTTAATTTAATTCTTTCTTTTTTTCTTTCAATCTAAAACACAAAACGTATTAACTGTTTTGCTATTCATACTAGATGGTTTCACTAAACTCAAACCCTTTCACTTGGGACGTTAGTGCAGAAGCGATTAAATCTCCTGTCATCAGCATCGATCTTAAAGACGATTCAGGAAGAGTAATAAACGTGTCTGGCCTTTCTAAAGAGATTGAACTGAGAATTCCAACACCCACGCCCTCTGCAGGTGAAGGAATAGGCTATTTTACCAACGATACTAAGCTCACCTATCACCTGCTGAACATCACTTCGAAGGAACTGACAGTTCAAGTACGGATTCAACCGGAACCTGGAAAACAACTATTGCTCTATTTAGCGCACAAAATACGCCCAACAGCACACAACTATTCATTCAGGGCGACGGTGCCTGACTTATCGTCTTGTGACCCAAACGCCAAAGAAGGAAACTACAGTAGCTGCACGTCAGATCCATTTCTAGTAACGTTTACAAGCAATGTTACCGGACATACGGGCATTCACTATCTGGGAGTTCAGAAAGTGGCATCTGATGATGAAATGGTCCTCAGCAGGCGCAGGCGCAGTCTGTGTTCGGGAAATGGAAGACAAAAGAGGTCGGTAATATGTAACGAGTTCAAGGACCCGCCAACCACAGCCGCTCCCACACCGCTGCTCATAAAACCCGAGTATAACCCTGCCATTGACGTTAATTATACCATCTCTATCTCCATGGCAACGTGCCAATATTGGGCCGTGGACAAACAGAAGTGGACGTCAGACGGTTGCCGGGTAAGGAATCGCATTGACATGGCAGAAAAAAAAACCAAGGCTACTTACTTCATTTCTGTTACTGTTGTACAAAATTAGTGACAAAGCTGCTCGAAGATATTGACGAAAATGTCTGCTGATCAAAATATCACCTCTCCCAAAGTACGGAGACCTTTGGATCATACCGCAACATAACCAGACATTTTACAAATGATTTTTTTGCAGGCAAATCACCACCATTTCTGTTTGAGAAAATTAAAGAAAATGCATTTGACTTTTGGGATACGAAAATCTTGCCACTCAATTTCATATACCGTATTTTCTCTCCTTGCGCTCGACTGCGGACGTATTAGAGGCTTGGGGTTTAATTAATTTTCATATTATTCAGAAATTCAGTTATGTTTATTCATAATTCTGGCAGCAGTCAATACCAGTTTTTAAATCATTTAATTATTTATGTATATATTTTTATATTATTTTCTCAACTTAATTATGTATATACGGGATCATTTTGCAAAACCAAACAGTTTATGGTCGTACAAACACGCGACAGTTATGCGAACCTCTTATTAGCATTTCTGTATCGAAACATACCTGCTTTTTAATGATGAAAGACCCCCTTAGGGGGTGTGGGCTTAATAGAGGCTAGAGATTTGTTAAAAGGGAGTTAAATAGAGAACATACGGTATTTCTTTACTAGATCAATCTAGCTTTTTTGGTTGCGTTTTCCTCCTACTGTATATCTTGTGACGAACCTTTTGAGTTGCAGAATTAAATTATCCCTGTTATTTCTGCTGCATTTCTAGCACGATTGGTTGGGCGAATTTGGCGATAGATCAAAATGAATAGCTGTGATATATGTAATCTGCATGTAAGACACGTGCGTAAGAACAGGCTTCCTAAGATGATGATGCAAACTTTTTTAAAATGCTGCTTGAGTGGCATTCGGTTAAGAAATTGTGTGGGATTCACAGTGATCACTGAAACTAGCCATATATTCGTTGCAAAACCTTCCTATCTCAGTTCAAGAATGAATTGTTGATCGTATCTACATCTGCAGCTTGAACTGGAAATTTGACTACTCATAGAGGGTTACCCTTCTAAACCTAGCTAAACCTTAGCACCATAGTAGCGTTAAATGTTTTTCTGACCTTTTGTTTGCTCTTAGATTGGCCCTAACTCGAGCGCCGGTAGCATTCAGTGTCTGTGTACCCATCTCTCCTCCTTCGGCGGGGATTTCTTTGTGGCGCCGAACCCAATAGACTTTGACAAAGTCTTCCTGGAATTTGGCAGGCTTGGTGAGACAGGCAACTTTGTAGTACTGATCACGATCTGCCTGATATTGGGCCTGTATCTTATTGCCGCCGTGTTTGCCAGGAGAGCGGATAATAACGACGAGGAAAAGGTAAGGAAGCCTACATCAAATTTGATACATGTAGGCAATGATTAATTACCGCGCCAGAACATCGCTTATACCGATTAGTCCTGGAGATAAATAATACTAGGAGTGCATCTCTCGTATTATTTTTGGTACTAGCAGTAACGTGTCCGTCTGTCACAAACTATGTTTGGTCCCATCTGTTTTGGAAGTAAACGTTACCAGGGGAGCCCATCTCTCGTACTCCTTTTGGCACGATTAGTCTGGGTAGCGTGGGTAGCTTGAACCACCAATCTGTCCAATTACCTTTCTTTAACCTCTAATGCATTTATCTTTAATGGTACGAAATAAAGCTTGAACCTTGAACCTGCAGTACTACTAGGAGTCCATCTCTCGTACTGTGTTTTGTACTAACAATAACGTTTGCAAGGAAACGTTACTTGAGGAATCCATCGTATATATAATATCTTTGGTGTCATCAGTTTCCAAAGGGAACGTTTAAAGGGGAGTCATCTCATACTCTGTTTGGTACTAACAGTTTATTTTGTTAAGTTGGTTCGCCAATGTTGACGACAACATTGCTGACAGACAGGGATTATTGGGTAAACCACCTCTCATGCTATATCACAGTGATTTTGGATCATATATATCTTGTGCCAGAGAAACGCTTGCTCTTGCTCATTTTCGTCTGAGATATGAGTTTACTACTCTTGGAGTTAAGAAATGATTGTTAAGAATCCCACCAATGGGCAAGATCCATCTGTATGGATACACGCGATTACAGTGGTATGCACACGAAAGTCGTGTACGCCATTGTCAACGTGGTAGTACTCTTAGGCAAAAATTAATGGGTCCTTCAAAATTAGTTCATGATAATGGGGATTTTAGTATGTTTTGAGTGTATCACTTTTGTGGATGGAGAACTTGATTGTACCGACACTGCGCGAGATAAAGGCTTCATGTTTAAAGGAGGACGCGTGCGCTTATTAGGTCGTAGGACGTCCATGTATTCTAGGAGGTAAGCAGAGAAACTCTTTTGAACCCATTTACGACGTACCACGTACATGAAGAGAAAACCAGTTCTATCTTTCCGTATTGTTATCGTATGGTTTGCGACTGTTAGCGACGTGTTACATCGTATGTGGAAAACGAATTTTACTAAATGGTTTGACAAAACGTTTCAATATATCTACTTTAGGTAACTGAGAGTATACCGCTGGGCAGTTGCACTGACAGCAACTGTTTGTACGAGATTACTGTATACACCGGCATGTGGCGCAGATGTGGCACGACAGCGAATGTTGCCATGAACCTTTACGGTGAGCAAAGAGACAGTGACGTTATACCATTGACCTACAATTCCATGTGCGCAAAGAAACTCTTCCAACGCGGTAGTGTGCACACGTTTATATTGCCGCTGGCCAAGTTACTCGGGGAGATAACACACATCAAGATATGGCACGATAACAGTGGAAACAGCCCGTCCTGGTTCCTTCGCAAAGTAGTTATTCGGAATCTCAAGGACGATACCAAATGTTTTTTTGTGAGCAACCGCTGGCTAGCTGTGGAAAAAGATGACGGTAAAATTGAAAGAGTCGTATACGTGTCTTCTGACAAAGAGATCAATAGCTTTAAAAACAAGTTCTTCACTCGCACGGCAAGTGGATTAGGCGATGGCCATATATGGTTGTCAGTCATGACGAGGCCCCCAACCAGCCATTTCACGCGACTTCAAAGACTGTCTTGTTGTCTTTCGGTGCTTATGTCGGCAATGATAGCAAACGCGATGTTCTACAGGTTTGGTGCTGAAGCAGACAATACGTTTAGCATTGGGCCGCTTGTCATGAGCTGGGAACAGATTATTATTGGTATTCAAAGCAGCATTATTGTGGTTCCTGTCAACTTGCTGATTGTGTCTATATTCAGAAACGTCAAATCCAAAGGCAGCTCGGATGATCAAGTGTACAACACGAACGATGACAAGCCAGTCACAAAGAAGAAGAAAAAATTTGCTTTTCCACATTGGTGTCTGTACATTGCCTGGGTCCTCTGCCTGGCAGTTTCCTTTGTGTCAGCCACGTTTACCGAGTTCTACAGCCTACAGTGGGGTAAGGAGACATCTAACCAATGGCTCACCTCAGTTCTGGTGTCCTTCTCTCAAGACATCATCATCATCCAACCAATAAAAGTGCTACTTGTCGCATGTTTGTTATCGTTGATCCTGAAGAAGACACCTGAAGATGAACAAGTGACCGAAGCAGACAATAAGGCCGTGACCTATGCAAAATCATTGGGTGAGCGCAAGGAGCCGGTTAAACCAAAGAACGAAGAACTGACGAAATTCAGAGAATATCGGGTGAGAGTACTGGCAATGGCTCGTACCCTAATCGAGGTGTTCTTCTACTTGACATTCGCCTGGATGTTGCTGGTTATCGTGTACGGCAATCGCGACACCAATCGCTACTTCATGACGAAGACTGTGGAGGACATGTTACCTGCATTTAAAAAGGTAACTAAATTAAAGAATCACGCTAGTGACGTAAGTGCAAGCAAGCTTTCCTACTTTACCTGCGTGAACCAATCTAGGCCCAAGAGCTCTTCTCTATGGCGTATATCTGATAGATGGCAAGAAGAGCTCTGGGAAGTCTTTATGCCGTAACACACACATAATAGCGAAGAGCTCTAGCATTGTAACTTAAAGCCTATTCAACCAAAGTTTGGCTACTCTTGCGCCAGAGAGCTTCCTAGAGTCGTTCGTTTCTGCGAACAATTGCGTGTGAAGGTGCTTTGAATTAGGGTGTGTCTCTTTGGGAAAACTCCGAATGCGGATTCCGGATCCTAAATGAGATTTTTCGTTTGTTTGGGAAAATCCAAAAACGGATTTTGAATCCTCCGATTCCATATTGGGAATTCATGGGATTGATCCAAAAACAAATTTAATTTATTGTAGCAAACAGTAGTTGTTCTGTTCCGCCTTGTTTGTCATAGCTAGAAAAATCCATTTTCGGAGTTTTCAATTCTTTCGTCCAAAAGAATCCGAGACATGAGTCCAGTTTCGGATTTTCCCAAAGAAACACACCCTTAGTGTAACAGAGGGATGAAATATGCACAGAACATTGGCAGTATATTTCCAGATTGGTTCATTTTAGAAATATCATTGCTGTCAAGGCGCAGTCAATATTAAACAAAATTGGATGGAGTTTCAACCAAAAGCAACATTAATAATAGAAACGAAAATAGAGCCTATATAATGTATAGATCATAAGGACTTTGCAACAGACTGTAAATATTTTACAATACTTTCAAACCAATCAAATCAATAAAATTGAATTGAATTCGAAATAGAGATTAAGTTAGTTCGTTGGGCAAAATATGTAGGTTATTTCTATAGCGGAGTGTTCTGTTTTGCCTTACCATTCGTAAACTCTTCGTGTGCATGCTTGAGATTTAGTTAAATTCTGCTGCTCGCCAACATTAATTTTAAAATTAAAATTTTAAAAGGCTTCATGTGAGAGTTGAGAAAGAACAATATTTGATTGTGTTTGATTGCCGAAACATTCTATGAGTACATAATTATCAAGCAGCAGTGTTCATATCGTGGTAAGGAATCATGTAGTACACTACCTACCCATAATCCTGCTGCATAACCCTCTATTACATAGGTCAAGGATATCAAAACATTCTGGAACTGGACCGAGTCAAGGATGGTGCCGGGCCTGTACAAGACTGTCTGGTACAACGAGCAAGAGTTTGAGTACAAGGAAGGCTTTGTTTCCAACCGGAATGGCTACGTAGTAGGGATGCCCAGACTGCGTCAACTAAGAATTAAACCAGGTACAGTAGCGTGTAAGGGTGCTGTTGGCCCCACAAACATTCATTCCGATATCGAATTGTCGACAAATAAACTTGTAGAGGAGATTACATGTACTAGTGCCATGGAAAGGCTAAAATTTAGTCGGGGAAACACTAGTGAGCGTTTAAGGTACAAGCTCGTATATAATTCTGGTAGCATACTCTCTTAGAGAGGTTGTTGGAAATCCAGGTTGTCGGAATGGCATTTCCTAGTTTTTCCTGCATTATGAAGGGAATTTTGACGACGCATTTGCTTTGTCTGCCTAACTTGCTGAAATATGCATCCTCCCTGTCCAAGAACGTCACGGATCTAACAGTTCAGGCCTTGGGTAGATTGCATGCCATCGAACTTTATCGCGACCATGTTTTAGTTCGGTACCAGGAGCAATCCGTAATATTAACAAGTGTAACCATCATCGGAGACCCAGAGGTAATCCGTCGGCCAAGGCAAAGGAAGAGACGCTGAAATGCAGAGGAATATTCAAGAGTGGGAAAATATATCTTTCTTTCTTTCCATTTTCCCCTCTTCTTGTGTTTATCCCAGAATCTCTCTCCGACCGGACTCCCTTTGGGTCTGGTAATCTGTAGTGGAAGGTGAGGACCCGATATCTCTGTACTCCTTACCACCAATTTGCTCGGGATTGGGTTCGGGCCACACTCGCTAGCTATAAGTTCTGATATTATCAACACTTACTGATTGGAAAGTGACATTTAAATATTTAACAATTTGTGCACTCGTTATGTTCATGTTTTTTATTGTGATAGTTGTACATTTACAGGTAATTGCCCTGTTGAGGGCCGGTACCCTGATTTGCGCCGAGGTATCGACGAATGCAACCCAGAATACTCGTTCTCACATGAAGACACGACGATGTTCAACAAACCCAAGTGGATCCCGCTTGACGTCAACAACACTGTGTTTTTGTCAGAGTTCGAATTATACAAAATCTGCCCCAGACCATGGCGATATCGTGATTATATCGACCTTGACACGCTACCCTACCAAGGAGTACAGGCTTTATACAGCGGTGGGGGATACGTAGCAGATCTCGGGTATACAGCGGGCTCGGCCATGAGGATCATCGAGAACCTCAAGAAAAATAACTGGATTGATACAAAAACCAGAGCGGTATTCCTTGAAATATTGATACATGAGCCCGCGACCAAACTATTCAGCGCTGTTACATATCTCGTGGAGTTTCTCGCTACGGGTAACGCAATAACATACCACAAAGTTAACACTATGGCCTTATATGGCGCTAATGCATCTGGGTTCCAGTCCTTCTATGCTCTTTGTGAGTTGCTGCTCATCTTAATTGTAGTGTACTTTGTGATTGCCGAGTGTGTGAAATTGTACCGCCAACGCTGTGAGTACTTCAAGTTAGCATGGACGTACGTCGAACTCGCGCAGATCAGCAGTGCGTTGGCAACCATTGTGCTTTCTATCTTCCGTCGCTACCACACAAGTAGACTGGTGAAGAGGGTGCAAGAGAACCCATTCAAGACAACAAGTTTCCATTATGCAGTTGTCTGGTCTGAGTTGGAGACAATCCTCATTGCGGTGCTCGTCTTCATTATTACCGTAAAGCTGCTGAAGATCTTGAAGTTCAATGAACATATTTCCTTGCTGGCGTCAAGCATGAAAAATTCCTTCAAAAGCCTTACGTCATACTCTATCGTGTTCCTGTTGGCTTTCTTTGCTTTTGCACAAGTGGCCTATCTCGTGTTTGGCTCCACTGTGCAGGCCTACTCGAGCATTCTAGAGACAATGCGAGCGCAGTTCGCCATGTTCATCGGTGGCCCGATGAACTACCAAGACCTCCGGGCAGCCAATCGCATCCTAGGTCCCATCTTTTTCTTTTTCTTCATGTCATCCATGGCAATGATTCTGATCAACATGTTCCTGGCCATCCTTAACGAAGGATACCGAGACGTCAAATTATTCCCAGAAAAGGTTTCGGATGATCACAAGATGGTTATGTTCTTCATGGATTACGCAAAGCGTCGCCTGGGAGATGCGTTCCGTGATCTTCAGTCCACAAAAATGTTTCCAAAGTCTAACAAGTACGAGGTTAAATACAGCAAAGTTGTCGACGTATCGAACGATGCTGGATGCGAGAAATACCGACTGTTGGACTACTGGAACAGTGTGGATTATGCCCCAGATTCTGCCAATGAGGACGAAGCTGAAACAAGGACGTTCAAAGATTTAAGGAAGTGTCTAAGAGACATTCGTACCGAGCTGAAAGAATTGAAGGTTTTCAAGCGCTCCGAGAAATACGAGGTTCAGAAGGAGTATAAGAAAAAATGCCGTCATGATATAAAGATCGTTGATGAAATGGACCACGATTCCTGTGTTGGCGTGCTGTATAAAACCAAACCACGGCTGAGTTTCCTGAGGTCGGATGACGTGCACAAAGGGAAAAACTTTTGTGAAGAGAAAGAACAACTTTTACCTTCTTCAGGTAACTTGAGCTCCGATGATGAAGACCTTGATGGAAAAACAAAACTCAATCGACTTCGGGAAACTAATATCTAAATTTAAATGATACCAACAAGAAACAACAAGTACGCATGCGCGTATGGACTACAGACGGTGAGCCAAATAAGAAAACAGAACCGTTCGCTCAGTCCGCTCAGACGCCGGTTCCAGGCTATAAAATAAACAAAAAGAAGCAAGAACTACAAATGAGAAAATGCAACGTATATTAATTACAACGTTTACGTTTGAAACGTCTAGGAATACCTATATCAAGTAGATCGATGGGTTTGCTACCCAGACAAAACTTAAATTAATGCAAGACAAGATATATTTGATCATTTAACAGATAGCCAAAGAGGCGGGGTCTTACGGCGTTCCGAGTCAAAATTAACTCAAACGGGATTTAATATAAACTCGGGGAAAATTTGAAGTTTACTTCTGTTTTCAGGAACAGTTGTTTTCTATATAATACATTACTGATGATAACAACCAGTTGTAGAAACAATCAAAATACTAGAGATTAGAAAATGAGAGAATTGTTTGTAATGGTATCTTGAAGGAAATCTCAACAATTCTCGTAACTAGCTGTTCAGTGCTGGGCCCACTGAATAAGTGTACACATGGTAGAATATATCCTGTGTGTAGGACTATTTCTAGAGAGACGTGCGGTCGAGCTGATATATATTTCAATACAAGTATCTCAGTAAAACATAAACGGCCATATTTGGGTTGGGGTTAAACAAAGGTGGGTTAAACGATATAAATCCACATATGTGTGCATGTATTGCGTGTGCATAATTGTGTGTGAATTAAGATTATGTGTGTTTATGTATGTATGTATCTATGTATGTATGTGTGTATGTATGTGTGTATGTATGTGTGTGTGTGTGTGTTTATGTATGTATGTATGTGTGTGTTTATGTATGTATGTATGTATGTATGCATGTATGTATGTATGTATGTATGTGTGTATGTGTATGTATGTATGTATGTATGTATGTATGTGTGTGTATGTATGTATGTATGTATGTGTGTGTATGTATGTATGTATGTATGTATGTATGTATATGTATGTATGTATGTATGTGTGTGTATGTATGTATGTATGTATGTATGTATGTATGTATGTATGTATGTGTATGTATGTATGTATGTGTGTATGTGTGTGTATGTATGTATGTATGTATGTATGCCGCTATGTATGGATATGTGTGGAGGTAGTCATACGTGCGTGTATGTGTAAATGTAGTCATTTGTGTGTGCATGTAGTTATGTATGTATGCGTCTATTTGTTCATATATGAGTGTGTGCGGGGGAGAGGGGATTGTATTGTGTTCGCGTGTGTGGGTGACTGACGAAGAAAGAGACATCTTTCAGAACTTTTATAACCTCAACTAAATTTATCAGTGAACCGAGGTGTCGGCCTTAGTACGTTTGCTTATAGCAGCTAACAGTACGATGCGATTTGACAAACAAGGGGCTCGATTGTTTGGGAAAAACAACTTTTGAATGCAAGTTTGCAACCCAGTTTACAAAACTACAATACAACATTACTAAATCGTAGCCCTACAAGACACGTTTCAATCTTTCTTTCAACGTTGTGTGTGAGCCTGAAGTATATAGTTACTGATTTTCTGCGTGTTTATCACAAATTCAACAAGTAGTATAAACTTT
Organism: Epizoanthus rinbou; assembly: GCA_025505405.1. NCBI lineage: Eukaryota > Metazoa > Cnidaria > Anthozoa > Zoantharia > Epizoanthidae > Epizoanthus > Epizoanthus rinbou. The sequence goes on from JANVCH010028889.1 coordinate 10,282, forward strand.
CTCTAAGCTAAATTCCGTGGAAAAGTCGCCGGTTCATGATCCTTCTATTTATTGTTTTTAATGAAAGAATACTCATTGAAGTACATAAGTTGTATACGATTCGTTTTTCTCAAAACATATGGAATTTCTGGCAGTCATGGAAGCAGTGTGTATTCCCCGCTTTCTTAGTCTTCTTTTCTTTTCTCTTTGTATTGGTAAAATGCAAGATGCAAAGAAAAGAAGTTTAAATATAGATAAACAATGTAACGAGTGGCATTACACAGCATATTAACCAGGCATAAATGGCAAATGACAGTCAGTACTTTACTTGATGGAATGTAGGTTCTGCTCTGTTAAGTTCAAGCCAAATTTTTGGCAACAAAACTTAACTAAAATGGACTTTGCTTCATTTATCTCCCACATTGCTCAAAACTCCAGTCTCTGTTCCCGAAACTAGGAAACCATAGTAATTAAACGTTTGATTAACTATATTGTATCTTTTCCATCAAAGAACATGTTCAAACTGATTACCAACAAGAGAACTAGAACGTATAGTTTGATCATATTCGCTGTACGAAGCCACGGAGGTGTAGGGCGACTAAGGTGACTAAAGGATCCGTGTTAACCATTGTTAAACATTGGACTGTAAATAGTACATTCAACAAAACATCCGAATTTATTTCTAAAATATATTCAAGAGATGATCGATGATGTAATTAACACTATCGGCATACTTGTATAATCTGCGGGTTTTTAAAAGGGTAGCAATGTGATCGGTTGTGCGTCGTAGCCGAGGCAGACGATATAATAATGAACATGTATTGAACCACACGACGTACTACGGACTATAAGCCGAGTGTACTGTCAAACTAATGAAGTTTTGCGTAATAACTAAACAGGCTTTGACGATATGTGTATTTGGCAACTGTCCTGCAAGAGGTATGCCATAATATTTCTCAGTATCCAACATGCCCGCTCCTGGTATCTCACAAACGTTTTGCTCTACATTTCGCGAGAATTCCCTCTCCGGTTAAATTGCAAGTGATCTACCAATCGGCTCTTCAAACTGGAGAAAAATATAACATCTGAATTTGGCGAACAAGACAAAGGTGGAGCATCTAGTTCAGTTGTCTTTTCTCTGAACATCCAGGTCAAAGTGGGTGCAGAAAGGCAAACTTTATGACTTTGAAGTGTATTCTCTCTTTGCCCAGTGTGTCGTGCATCAAAAGTCAACACTGATATGACAATCAAATAGTAAATACCTGGTACACAAACTTTAAGGTTAAAATATAAAGAAAATACATAAAACAGTTATCCGGGTCTGTTATATTTAGACCTTGCGCGAGGCTCGTACCCAAAACGTAACAAGGTGCTTTAGTACTTTAACAATAAAAATGTAAATATTGAAAGTCGGAACTCGCTCTGCAAAACAGTTATCATGCATACAATTATATTTGTCGATATCTTTCGATAATGCTAGACTACCATCACACAAAGTTTGCAGCGGTAAACGATCTTGTTCTTCATTTAACTGTCTGGATTATTCGATATTTTGTTACCAAGTAAAGTTCCAACGTTTTGAATTATATTTAGAAAGCACTTATTCATTTTTTCCATTAAACGTTTCGATAGGTTACTTCCTTTCTAGACACTACACCGGCAAAGTAATTCTTATCTAACTTATATTTGCTTTCTTGTGTTGTCCTTTGTAAAGTGGACTTTTCCCCCGCTAAAACATATGGTTACGAAAACAACATTTTGCAACAGATAAATAAAACTCGCAGTAATGAACTTGTTCCGTTATATTACTGCCACCATACTTAGCTTATTAATAGCGGGGCGAGTTCTTACTCTCTAACCGATTTATATTCTAGTTACATTAAAGTAAATAACAATTATCTACAACTTATTTACACCAAGGGCATTAATAATAAAGGATAACTATCTCAAGTGATAATAGTTTCCGTTTACTTAAAGCGGCAGTGTCAGCATGGCGCATGCGTAATTAGTCATCCCCTAAGCTGGTCTATTAGTCGAAAGCCAAAACAACTACTGTAGTTTTGTGGATAATTTTGTTTCGAGATATCAATCTCCGTTGTGTCTCTGTCCGTGATGCAAGATGTGACAAATTGGTCCAGAAATGGCGTAGTGTGAAGTAACACTCGAGGTAGAACTTGGTCTTGGCCTAAAGTATTATTGCTCTGATGAAAGGCTAGGGCTCGAAATGTTAAGTTTCAAATATTTCACCCTCATCGCAAATAGCACATCATATCAATTTGCCTCCCCCCCGTTTTTATTTTACCAATCCCACTATCGACAGTATAAAGGCCCATTTACACGAGCACGTTTTCCTTGCCAAGTTCATTTGCTCATGTAAACTGATAGACAAGTATTCTTTGATGCGTCCTTGCAGGTTTAGCACTTGACAAGTTTTTCTTTGACCTGACAAGTTTCGTTGTTAGCATGCTAGTTTTTGAACATGGAAACCTTTCAAGGAAAATCTCATATTTCAACTTTTTTGTCGTCTACACCAGCAAAAAAATTGTCAAGGAAAACAGGGCTTAAGACTTACTTTAAAAACTTTTTTAAAAACAGTAGATTTCAATAGTTAAGTACACGGAGGGGGGGGGGGCAGAGCTGGTGCCCACTCCACGGATATTGAAATGCATCGATCATCACAGCCAGAAATGAAAATGATATCTCTTTGGTCAATAGTTAAACCATGGTCAGCAGTCCGGGTAACGTCAGTGACAGTCCCAAGTCGCGCATTACGCAGTTATGAGTTATCCCTTACACATTTTCATTGCAAGAAAAAACAAAGATCACAAACACACCACTACACTTTGTATTGCTGTTTTCTTATTTTTAATGTGAGCGGCCATCGATCACCAATATACCTTCATAAATACAATATTTGTGCTTTCAATCACTTGACACTGCACAGTAAGTCCATAAATAATGACTAGTCAGCTACCTGTCCTTTGTTTTCCTGTCCCCTGCAACGAGTCAATGATCGGATAACCGGACGGACTGCACGGAGGGTGGGGAGCGCCGATGCGATAGTGGTGGGTGGGTGGGATGGTGGGTCGGGTCTCCGTGGGCCAGGGAATGACGTTTAGGTTAGCAGGTTACTGCCTTAGTAGTTCTTATAGAAATTAACAACCAATATTGCATGCATGCAAACGGACCAGTCCAACTTGGAAATATCTCCTCGATCTTAAAAGCTCCGCATATTTCAGCGACATATTACTCGTCTTAACTTATTGGAACAGCAACAGCACTGGCGTTGGAGATGGAGGTCCTTCGCATTGCTGTGGTGCCATCGCTTTAGTGTGGAAGGAAGCGGCTTTCCAGTAGGTTGGAACCAAGACATACGAACTGACTTGTACAGAAAAATAAATAGTACACGAACTCAGTTTGAAACTGAACTTCTGCCGGCCGTCTTCCACATTTGAATCTTCTTTAGCTTGAGCTTCAGAAACTCCATTTTATCACAGTAGAATCGCAAAACGTCGTACCACTTTCTGTACCACTTTCTGTACCACTTTCTGTACCACTTTCTGTACCACTTTCTGTACCACTGTTTCTCGTGTTAACTATCTCCTTACATACACTTCCATACAAAAATGCTGGGGGCAAATCAAAGAAAACGATTAGTGTGAAATATTTTTAAAATCTAAAAACTAATCTTCCAAACTTTTGCAACTGAATATTACATGTGCAATAGCACCTAAAAGGCTTCAAAACATTCTCTTGACTGGGTGTTTTTGCAAAAACTGTTGGTTATCTTAAAACGATTTCAGATTGTAAAAACATTCAAAAAACGAACAAGAAAAGTTCTTGCAATGTCTCCCATTTTCCTGTTCATTATTTTCCCAATTTATTCACGCAGTTTTATTGAGTCAATCTTATAACCTCCCCAAATATCAATTTCTGCGATAAACAGAGTTTTAATGTTCCTTTTCACAGAAAGAAGATTATGCACTGATATCAGTTTACTTGTAACAACATGACTGCTCAGTTAACAAACAGACAGACGTAACCCTACAGACAACGTCGAGAAATTATTCATCAGTTACTATGTCGTTAAGTTTACTCACCCATACATTTAACACTTTAGCATAATTAACTCTTATTGTAAAATACTATTATTCTCCATGATAAGATTGTTAAAAATTTTAAGATTAAGTTATATTTCAAAAACGAGTGCGAGTGTTTGACGGGAGGTTCCAAACATCGAGAAACATGAAACATTGTTTCGAGGTGTTTGGAACGCCTCGTCAAACACGAAGCACAAGTTTTTGAAATAACTTATCTAATGAATGGAATATTGTCACATAGTTGACAGAAGAATTTTATGATCGATTATTTTTTGCATTATACATTATTCAAATGGATGAAACAAATGACATTCACAATTTGTGGGATTTATTGTGTAATCGACTAGATAGCCTAGTGGTAGTGCAGTGATAGATAGAAACACTGGAGTAGTCCAAGGGGTCGTGGTTCGAGTCCCACTCTTGGCAAGGAAAAAAATATTTTTATTTTTATAATCATCATACGGCAGTTATGCCTTGCAAATATTTGAGATATGCAAGACAACTCTAGAGCGAGTGTTTGACGCTGTTTCAAGACTCATCCACCTGACCAAATCCGGTGCGATGATTGGCCATACAGCTCATGCATAATTAATGAGTTTGAGAAAGATTGATAAAACATTTAAAAACAAACTTTTTCGATCTTATATTACTGCACAACAGTAAACGCCAAACGTACTTGCATTGTACTGTATCGTATCTGTTGTCATTTAATTAGTATTTGATTATATATTGTATTGCATCACATTGCACTGCACTTCATGGTAGGTATGGTGTGGTATGGTATGGTATGGCATGGTATGGTATGGTATGGTAAACTATCGAACGGTATGGCATGGTATGGTATGGTATGGCATGGTATGGCATGGTAAACTATCGAACGGTATGGCATGGTATGGTATCATATTTTTCTACTTCTTCCTGTGTTTAATTAAATGCGTTTTTGAGTTTACACAGGCACCACAGTGTTATTTAGATTTTTTGTATCTCATTATCCTAACAAGTTAATCTCACAGGTCCAGCATACGATCTCACACACAAAGCATCAAACTCACCAACAATCGTCTCCACCCGCAGAGATGAGGTACCGGTCATCGCACGTGAACCGAACATTGGTCACGTGAGCAGAGTGCCCAACGTATCGCTTGTGTGCGGCCTGTGGAGACGGAGCATGAAGTCACGTGAATTTCATGTGCTCAACGTACTTTTAAACTGAACGGAGTACTCCTAAGATCCGTCTGTTCCTTAGGTATCCTTCTAGAGTGACAAGTACAGTTCCTTTAGTTCTGGCGGCAATCTTGTAGCAGCTGTTGTATAGCTGTATTCTCAGCGGTCCATTTTATAACTTTATTATATGGCAAGCTGTATTCCCAGGTCTGTAACTAAATCCCCGCGTTGTGATTGGCTGAATGCCAGATCAGTATTTTAGCGTATGGACCTTTCGCTATACGGACTTGCGGACCGGCAGCTCGACTGTTTGTTTTGCAAACATTTCATAAGCAAGAGATAAGCCATATAATAACCTCGTTTGATTGGTCTGCACGGGAGAATATTTTGCCCTCTGTCTCGCTTTGTTCAGTCTGTACAGTCAAGACCTCGGGCTAAATATTCTCCGTACAGACCTCCCACTCGCTTATTAAGAAATTTATCTTGTAGCAGTTGGGTCATCGAATTGGGTTTCTATTGTTACTTAGTCCATCACGTGTTTCGACTCCAAGATGACAGTTTGTAAAATAACCCGGTAAACCATGGCATTATAAACATGTCAAAGAAACCGGTGGAAAGTTACAGAAACGAAAGTGCATTACTACTACAAGCTACTGGCAATATTTTAACACCAGACAAAGAACCATGTGTGTTTTGGCTGTTTCAAAGCCGATCGCAAAATGCTGCAAAATCAATGCCTACTTATTATACAGTAGTTATTATTAGGTCAATTCGTTGCGAATGTATGCTTAAAAATACGAACAGTTTGAGTTATATTTCAAAGAGTGTTCTCAGTATAAACACAATATTACACGAAATGGAGAAATTGCAGCATGTGGCCACTCTTGCAACTGTTGCGTGCAACATTGTGCGCAATATTGCGTGCAACACTGTGCGCAATATTGTAGAAGTATAATCCGATCCTACTGAGCTTCTGCAACATTGTGCGCAATATTGTAGAAGTAGAATCCGATCCTACTGAGCTTCTGCAACATTGCGCGCAACAATGTCACCATCTGGCCACGAATCGCAACATCGCATGCATGGACTGACGATATGGTGAACTTCTTTATGAAATCACATTTTAGTGGCATCAGTTGATTCAGTTTGTACTTTGTCAGCACTTTGTCATTTATGTTGCAATCAATGTTGTAGAGAGTGGCCACACTGATTGAAACAAATGCAACCAATATTACACGCAAGGTTGCAACGTGTGTCCAGGCCTTCATTCTTAGTAGCAATAGAAATCCACTTACGAATTTCTCTGACACAGGGAATGGAAAGAGCTTGACAAATCCGAAGTCATCTCCAGTTGCTAGGGAGAGTCCGCTGGACGTCAGGTCTGCACAGTTCACATCTGCTTTGTCAGCATTCTGCGGCCACACACCAATAACTTCATTTCCAAGAACACTGGGAGAAAAAATAATCTTATTAATCCTCGAATGGGCAAGGACAGGGGGGGGAGAAGGTAGTAGAAACAAACCCCCATGATTTTTCGTTCCTACAGAGTTTGTTTTAAAGTAATGACAATAAAACTTTCTGTAGCTACAAGCTGATAAAAACAAATGGTTCTGACAGGTTTCGCCCTCTTCTGGCCTACAAATTTTCAGTTTTGCTTTAGATGTTAAGAATGTTTCAATGTAAGTTCTTATTTCAAAATTTAAGATGGAAGCATACATCCGTACATACATACAATAATACTGCATACATACAAACAGTGCTTTTCTTTTTTGTTTATGGGCGAGTGAGTGAGTGAGTGAGTGAGTGAGTGAGTGAGTGAGTGAGTGAGTGAGCGAACGAGTGAGTGAGTGAGTGAGTGAGCGAGTGAGTGAGCGAGTGAGGAGTGAGTGAGGAGTAAGTGAGTGAGCGAGCGAGTAACTGACTGAGTGAGGAGTGAGTGAGTGATTGAGTGAGTGAGTGAGTGAGTGAGCGAGTGAGTGAGTGAGCGAGTGAGTGAGTGAGTGAGTGAGTGAGCAAGTGAGGAGCGAGTGATTGAGTGAGTGATCGAGTGAGTGAGTGAGTGAGTGACTGAGTGAGTGATGAATGAGTGAGTGAATGAGTGAGCAAGTGAGGAGCGAGTGAGGAGTGAGTGAGTGAGCGAGCGAGTGAGTGACTGAGTGAGTGAGTGAGTGAGTGAGGAGTGAGTGAGTGAGCGAGTGAGGAGAGAGTGAGTGAGTGAGCGAGCGAGTGAGTGACTGAGTGAGGAGTGAGTGACTGAGTGACTGAGTGAGGAGTGAGTGAGTGAGTGAGTGACTGAGTGAGTGACTGAATGAGTGAGTGAATGAGTGATGAGTGAGTGAGTGAGCGAGCGAGCGAGTGAGTGAGTATGGACAGTGTACATCATATACACATTATGACTACACCATTAACAGCACCGTATAGATATGGACCTGAAGATTATGCATGGACAGTGTACATCATATATACATTATGACTACACCATTAACAGCACCGTATACATATGGACCTGAAGATTATGTATGGACAGTGTACATCATATATACATTATGACTACACCATTAACAGCACCGTATACATATGGACCTGAAGATTATGT